>JANHFT010005190.1:28118-61121 GCA_032467955.1 Pseudoxenodon macrops | reverse complement strand
ACATTCGGAGTATAAGACGCACCCAAATTATCAGCCACAATTAGGGGGAGAAAAGGTGCGTCTTATACTCAGAAAAATACGGTATTTTCGATATTTTTTTTTTTTTCTGCGCATGCTTAGAAGCCGAGTTTCCGGAACTTGCACATGCATCGCCATCTTGTTTTCAGCCTTTTTTGAGGGGGAATTTTTCGGGGCTTTTTTCTACTGCGCATGCCTGCCCACGCAGCGCGGGAGGCAGCAAACCGGCGGCAAGGTAAGTTAGAACCCACCCCTGCCCTAGTGAAATATATTTTATCTTAGACATTCAAAATAATTCCTTAAATTATATCCAGTCCAAGATAATTAAATGCATAAGCAAACAACATAAATGCCCAGGAATCAGACAGCACTGAAAACATTTTCTAAAAATTTGAAAGATCCCAGGATGTCTTTACCTTTGCAGTTTATCTTCTAGCACTTCCATATACTTGAGAGTGTTCTCTTTCAACTTTTTCTCTGTAAAACAAACATGGGTTTTTTTCACTGATAGAAGAAAGAAAAAGATGTAACAAATTTTATAGAAATTGGTAGGATAATTTTACATATTTTGCTCCAAATGAAATTTTAATGTGTAGAGTTTTCAGATTTAAAGTTAAAGATGTGCTCTTTAATAAGAGTTGCATTTGGCGAAATGGGTAGCTATGTAAATTTGACAAATAAATAAATAAGAAATACCCAGCTGCTAAAACACTAAAAATAAAGGTTTCCCTGTCAGTAGTATCTGATTAGGGCACGGTGCTCATCTCCATTTCTTGGCCAAGAGAATCAGTGTTGTCTAAAGACAATTTCCGCATTTGTTAAATTTAAACCCATTTACAAGCAGCTATGTACATGGAGAAATTGGGTCCAATAACATTGCAGAGATGCCCTTACTTTAGGAACACAACCTGTGTGAAAAAGAAACTTTCACTACCTAAAAGATGGGAAATGGGGGAAAAACGTAAAACATTGGATGGATTGCCACATCCAAATGTGTTTCTCCACTAATTGGTCTGATGTTTCTGATAGAGGTAGGCAGTCTTATCAGGATAGACTTTTCTGTTTCTAGCTTCTGGTAATCAAGAGACTTGGTCCTTATTTGGTTTAAATGCTGGACAATCTTTATTGTCATGTTTTTCTGTGGGCACTCTGGCACACGTGAAAAATGAAATTCTGTTGCCTGCTCTCAAAAGTGCATATATATATATAACACACATATAGATATGGTATATACATACATATGTATATACCTGAGATATAAATACATATAAATATTAATCTCTGTCCATCTTGAATATCTAGTGGAAAGAGGAAGCTTGAGAATTCACAAGGTTGATACTGTATGGAACAAAATTGTGGCTGAATCTGGAATTTTGCTTCAGATGCTCGAAGCTTTTTCCCGGAAGATAACAAGGAAAACAAGTCATGAAGAGGATGTGTAGTGTCCCTGCCATTAAATGTGTAGTGTCGCACACATTAAATATTCACCTATAGAAAGTATATTATCTAATTTAGCCTGAAAATGCTTATATCATGCTTCCTGTGGGGGCTAGAGAAAATCTATCCAGCTTGGTCTGTGGTCTGCTAATTTAAAAGGGGGGGAAATCACATAAAATGTTTTATATGAGGCATATCATCTTTACACCAGAGTTAATGTATATTTAAATGGCCCTTACTTATTCTAAACATTCTTCTAGAGTTCAATCCGAGGACTGTAAAATTACTGAGATGTGGAAAGAACATAATGGCTTCCTTGAATCTCATGGAAGTCTCAGATAAAAGTTTTTTAAAAAGTAAAGTCTTCTACCTGTGTTCATGTTTAAATAGCAAACGGTGTCGATCAAACATGTGACAAATCCTTTGATAATGCAAACAGCTTTATGCTCCAGCTTTCATTCCTCTCTGCCCTGATCTCATCATTATACAGCCCTGGAGCCTGACATAACACTCTCCTTCATTCTAATGTACAATAGCAATAATCCGGTAACTGGAGGAAAAGGGGATTTCTGCTTCATAATGACTTTGTTTCTAACTAATGTTTCAATATATTCTATTACATGAATGATAAACCCTAGTTCCAATTTCTCCTGCTGTGCTAGCTGGATTTTAATTGGATATTATCTGACATAGTAATTCTTGCTTTTCACAGTTGTGTCCTATTCCCTATGTGCAGTTTTACAATGTCCTTGAAGCAGATAGCTTAATAAATCAGCAGTACTCAATGACAAAAAAACGAATCAGGTAGGAAACCATCAATAAGCGAAAAGTAGGTCAGTTAAAAACCCTCCAGGAAACATAAGCATGACATACGCAGAGCCCCATCAAATGCTTTATCTAAACTGAAATGACAAAGAACATCATATGATTCTCACACGTCACAGGGAATAAGTTAAAAACCCTTTAAAATACCAGTCAAATTATTTCCCACCAACAATTTGAAGAAAAAATACCACCAAATATATCTGGATTTACCTTATGGTTTAGATTGACTCCAAGCTACTGACATGAAGTTTTAACTGAGTGCAAGTCAGTGGCAATTGCTCAAGGGAAGGAAAGTATATAGGAATCCAACATTTCTCAATCAAACCACAAAAAGAATAATGTAATCGTGCTACAAGTTGGGCAAGAGAGAATTATGCAACGGCACTCTATGTACTGTATATGTCAAAAGATTTGTTTTCACTATCTCTTTGTGTTCTTGTCCCCAAGGTTGAAGTGCTCAGCTCTTATTGGCCATAAAAGAGACCTACCCATATAAATATTATACAGTACTTACTAATGGAAGAAGATAATAATAAAAAACATCCTTTGCAGACACACAATATGCTTCTAGCAATGCCTTTTTTATGGTTATCTTTTTGGAAACAAGACTGTAATGCTGAAAGCACCATCAGATTGTATAAAAGAAAGGCAGCCAGACCAATACACATCTTCCCAGCATCTATTTGCTAATAATATTGTACTGTCATTGTAGGATATTAATTCAGAAAAATCTGCTTTAAAATGCTATGAATTATTCCTAGGGTTCTAAAAATGAATAAACTCATGTGAATACAGCACACACACCAAATTGTAGCAATAGCAATAGCACTTAGACATATATACTACCGTACTTCACAGTGCTTTACAGCCCTCTCTAAGTGGTTTATAGAGACAGCATATTGCCCCCAACAAGCAGGGTCCTCACTTTATCCACCTCGGAAAGATGGAAGGCTGAATCAATCTTGAGCCAGTGAGACTCAAACTGTACCTTATATGATAAGCACAAGATCTCAGAACAGGCCAAGCATTATACTTCCAAACATGTTATTGGAAGAATAATATGATGCTTGAGACAAAACAAATAATCCTGGTCTGTATTTCCAGATTCCTACTCCTCTTCTAGGCTTAACATTCCTAAGAATTAACGGCATTGTCCACAGTTGGTAACCAAGGCCAAAAAGAGATACACAAAGCTACAAAACTATTTAGGTAAACAGAAAATTAGAAGATCTGTAAATAGTTACATATTTAAAAACAAGCAGAAGTCAATTACCCAAGAAATTATTAAGAAAATATTTTTTCATACTTAGTCTTTTCTGGTATTATACTTTAAAGTATTATTTCAGTGACAGGAGGATAAATATCTTACTAAAAAAATAGAAGAAAACTGATGGAACATCAGAACATTAGTTCTGGAAATTAAATAAAAGTATCCATGCAGTTTTGAACTATGCCCACATAATACACTTGAATCAGAAGGTTTAGTATGCTATAATTGCAATAAGTCCAAAAACATTATGTGGTGTTCACAAGTATACGATCTTTTAAAAGTTTTTGTTCTAGCTTTAGGCTTTATTCAAGATTGTTAATAAAAGCAATCTGTTGTCCCCAAAAAAAGATTTAAGGTGACTTTCAATAGCAAAGGGTAATGCAACTGAAATTATGATTATATGAAACAGATGAGTGGTACTAGTTTCTTAAGGAGCATAAATGAGAAATGTTAACATAAAAGAGAAATTTTAACATTGCAGGTCAGGAGCCAAATGTGAGCTACAGTAAGAATGCTCCTTTTTCTTTATGCAGAACACTAGATCATCATCAAAAGTTTTTAAGAACTGTCACACAGGCCTCAAGCAAGGTATGTTTCCTTCCCTGAATGGCACTTGCCAAATCACAAAAATTAAACAAATGACTCAAATCTGATAAGATGATAAACTATTATGAACTTGTAATTATATCCTTTATTCTACTTTTTAAAAAATTATGTTGAGAGCTACACAAAAGAGCGTTGGCTTTAATGGTCTTTGGACCACAGGTTGAATACTAGCGAGCTACAGAATCTTTGAAAAGCAGATGACAATTGCCAATGGAGGAAGAAATTCTAGATCGAACCTGATCCCTCTTCAGGCATTCAGCTGAATGAATGGAAAGCTTTAAACTGGATGGAGAACTGATTATACATGATGTTTGTGCCCCTCCCTTCCCCAATCTTCATGCCTTCAGTTATTCAGTTATATTGAAGTCTAATGGGAAGCTGCCCTTGTACAGTATATGCAAAACAGGGGTGGGTTCTAACTTACCTCGCTGCTGGTTCGCTGCCTTCCGTGCCGCATGACTGTACACCTCTGCACATGCGCAGAAGAAAAAACCCCAAAAAAATTTAAAAAATTCCTCCCCCCCAAAAGAAATTCAAAAAAAAAGATGGCGGCATCCACGGAAAAGAACCGGTTACGTGACGTCACCAGCAGCTTACTACCTACTCTATAGAACTGGTCCGAACCGGTAGGAACCCACCTCTGATGCAAAAGCATGAATACAGGTATTGTGTATTCTGGAATCATTCTTTCTTAGCATCCTGGATCACTCAGCTTCAAAACAATATCAGTACCACTCTCCTTCAGAATTCCAGTTCAGTAAGTAGAGCTTGAGAGATAAAGCTGCATGTACAGTTTTTAGTTTCTAGGATAAACCCAAAGAAGGTCAACCCCACCCACCCACCCACTAATTTCAGTTCCTTGTTCAGAACACACTCCTTCTCTACATTTCCTCAGAAACCCAAACATGACATACCACAAGCTGTGACTTATGGCTAACTCATGGATGCTGTAGAGGATATGGGGATTGTTGGGGAGGACGACAACCCAATCATAAGACTAAGTACAATATTATCAAACAGAGAAGAGGTTATCTCTTCTTCTTTTTTCCTGATCCAATTTGCCTTCATTCATGAGGTCTTTTTTTTACTTTCTCTAATCAAAAATTGGCTAACGTTATTAATATTAGCCAGATGATGGAATACCGACTCTAAATGCTCAAAGATCCCATTCAAGACCGTTAATCCACTGATCTATTTTTACATGGTTTACATGAAAGATGCCATTTCATTGAAACAAGGTAATTAGGTCTTGGATGAGAAGAAAAGGGTTTGTTCCAGTGCAGCTGCTCCCGCTGATGGGGAAAAAAATATATCTCACTCTTCACATAATCCATTTGCCTTTATGGCAGCTACAGATGAAGTATACATTTGCACACAAAGCTTTGCTCATGCTACATCAGAACCAAACAGACAAACAAACCACCACTACCCTTCGCCTGACAGTCTTCTGCTTCCTCTAAATCTAAGGTGGGTCGATCCAAAAGTGAGCCACTTCTGCAATAACCAATGGATGCCTTAGACTCTTTCTCATATTGTACGTATACAACTATGTTGCTCGTTTATACAAAGTACCTTACTGCTATGCCAAATGCCATTTTGGGTTAAATCCCAGATTATCCTATTATGCTTCAATGGCTGTATAACAGCTTACTTGTAAAACACAAGCAACAGCTAGAGGCATTCAATCCAGACATTAACTCAATTAACTCAAATGAAAAAAAAAGTAAACTGGTAGAGTTCAGTGCCAAATTTTCCTCTTCCCCCCCCCCATCTTCTTAAGACATGAATTGCTATCATTGAGCTGGCAACATTCTTGTATGCATTTGGGGAAATTCCAGGCACTCGGAGGCTTTGTTTCATCCAAGAGAACAACATGCCATTTTGTGCTATTGGTGCTACCCATCCAGTAGATCTTGATTCATTAGTGAATTATGTCAGGAATGCTGACACCCATCAGATATACATAAAGGCAGCTGATCTTTCTGAGTTTTCAAGCCCCAGCCATTTAAGTATGCGTAAAAGAATAGGGATACAATCATAACATATAAGAAACTGATAAAAGCAGAGCTGTTGCCTCAACCGATGAAAAGCCCTGTCATATAACTACCAAAAGACAGTAATAACAACATTTAGTTTTGTGGTTATTTTTAAAAAGCAATAAACAGCGGAATGTCTAAAGCTGTAGACTGAGAATATGAAAGCAAAGAGGTACAATTTTTTTCTGACAAATCCATAAGGAAATAAACCCCACAAAAATACAGCTACGATTGGAAGCAGGGAAGATAATGTTTGTGAAATTAACATGTTGAAATTAAGGGGGACAGTTGAAGAAAAGTAGCCCTCTTATCTAGGAAACAGCCCTTCTAGCTTCCATATTTAAACAGCTCTAGGGAACCATGGAGTAGCTAAGAGTGGTAAGAATCAGGGATGGGTTCCTCTTACCTTCCCTACACGTTCAGGTCGCATCGGAAGTGCGCGTTTTGCACACATGTGGTCACTGTGCTCACGCCCACATCACTTATGGGTAAAAATCTTCTGCACATGCACACAAGGCTTTGTGCATGCGCAGAGGGTTGTTTTTCGGACAATTTGACACCAGAGCACTGATTTTCAGACAGAGGACTGGTTTGGGGGCGTGGCCTTACAATCCCACAATCAATTTACTCATTTTTGTGAGGCAAAAGTCCATAATCCACAGCAGGTCAGCCATCTCCATTACTCTTCATGCTCCCAATTGCCACAAAGGAGTCTAGAGGGCTGTTACTTCCTTCTCCACTTCTTGTTTGCTTTAATTTTACCCCACTCTGGAAAGAGAGGCAGAGCATCTAGAAATGATCTACTCCTATGTGGCTCTCTAGGAATTTGTTTCAAACACAGATGGGAATGAAAGTTAAACCTGGCTCAAGAAAATCATAAAATATGATGGAGATTAATCTAAACTAACACTGGTCAGTGCTGGGCTAAAACTATTCTCCTAAGAATTAATTGATTTGATCTATAGGGTCAGGTTTGGAAATCACACACACATTCACACACACATTATCAGACACACACATACACACCCATGACCCAGTTAAGCAAGTGGCATCCACAAGATTTTATAGTAACTTAAAGACGGCAATAAGTACAAGGTAGAGTTAAATAAAACCTATTGAAACAGTTGGGATAGGAATTCAAATTTATGATTAAATTTCTGCAAACAATTCCAACAAATGCAAGAATCCTTTTGGATTCTACTTACATTGAAATAAAGCTACCGTAGTTTCTAAAGTCCCTGCCATTAAAAAAAAATCAATCTCTATTACTAATGAAAATTGAGACTGAGAGCAAATGCAAACTGACAGACAAATGTAGTTGAGTTAAGTTTTAATATTTTTGAAGTGGCATTTTTCAAAATAGTATTAGACTATTTTTCCATGGGAGAACTTCATTGGCTGGATCACCATTTTACACTCAACATAGGTAAAACATTTTCTAGGAACTAGACTAGTGCAGTATGAAAACAAGCAGGTCTTGCAACCGTGTGGCACAAATGCTAAGAAAAACAACCCTCAAGAGGAATTTTAGCTGTAGAAAAGCATAAACAGTATGTGAAAGGTATTTTATTTCCACATCCTTAAAATGTTATTTTTAACGTTAACACAATCAATAAATCATGACAGTTCCATGGAAAATGAATAGGCATGCACAATCACACAGCATCTCAGTGGTCAGAGAGTATGACAGGTTAACCAGAATCTAAGGGCTTCTGATAGGCTGTTCTTGTGCAGAAAGAAGTTACTTCTTCTAAGGAGATATTCACATGTCCTGCTTAGTCCATCACCTGAACAGGTAATCCACCTCTTCGTGACTACAGGAACAGACAATATGGTGCTCCTTCTATTCCTAGGTAATTGAAAAGCAATTTCCAGCCATTATTTTTCAGATATGATTCAAACATACTGTTTTTTCTGCCCAAACCTCTTTAAACCCTTTGGATTGGATCATTTCAAGCATTCCATTCTGATTTAGTTAAAAGTCACAGCTATGATTGGCTGAATAATGTCTGTGTTTAAGAATAATAATATTCCACAAGTTTCCATGGCTACTCTTTAAAGATACGACCATATAGCTGTAATGGGAAGTAGGAGTAACCATGAGGAAAAGGAGGAAATGCAACCAAGGCAATGGTCAAAAATCTGAGTCTAAAGTAGAAATGTAAATTGAGAAAGCGTTTCAGGTATGACCCTTCCTAAGTCTCATGAATACAAAGGAAGGGAGGGGGGAAGTGCATCTACAAGACTGTTATATACCGGTAATAAAAATACTATTTTCCTAGTCTGGTCCACCTTGAAGGGATGACAGCAGCAGATTTTCAGATTGGCCTTTTGCTATAGATTTGCAATGCGTGCCTCCTTTCTTACACATTCAAGTACTCTCTAATGGTGTCTCAATCAGACACTGATCGTACTTAGCATTTCTTTTTTTATAATTCCAATGAAACTATAAAATGTTTAACTGAGGAAATAAAGCTAGAAAATGTTTTGAAACGAAAGTCATTTTGCAACTGCAAACGTACACGTCTACATTGAAATCATATTGAATTAAATCACTCATTAAAGTAAATGCCAACATTTTTAAACTATTTTTTTTAGTTTTACATACCATGGAGAGACTTGCTTCCTAGCATCTTGCTAGAATAATTAAAACATAATTAGTTTACAACTAAACCTTTAAACTGTCAGAAGCATACTTTGAGCCCTGAGCCTTGGCACCAATGAATGACATCTGCTCATAAACCAGGGGACAATTACAAAATCAACATATTTCTCTGCAGGTCATTCAATACTACTGCAAGGCCAGGATCCAAATTAGTTTTCTGACATGGCAGTCTTACTTGGCCACTTGGCAAAACTCTTCTGAAATTTGGAAATGTTTCAGGTATGAATGTGCTTGATATCTGTCACTAAAGCCAACTGTTCAAAGAAAAACAAAATCCAAAATTCCAATAAGGGCATTTCAATTCAAGGATTCTACACCAGTTTGAAAGCAGTTTTACATCTTGTGTCCCATAACATCAGCAGTGTTGGATAACTGAGATTATTTCTGGTACAATGACAGTATATTTGAAATTGCTGGGAAGGTAGAATTTGTTGGATTTCTTGCCATACATTGATTCCTTTTTGAGACATGGTGGAAACATATTCTTATTGGAGAAAACACTCTTATTCGTCCTCCAGTCTCTGAGCTTCAAATTCTGAAGGGAAATGATAGCCTGGTAGCTCACCCTTAATAACCTAGACATTGACAAAGTCATTGCTGATTTTCCTCTTCTCTGAAGGATTTTTCCCTTCTTTCTTTCCCTGTGGTGATAAGAGAATTGTTGCTGCTTCGAGATCTTTAGCCACTTGGGGCACAGAGATGCTTTCTGCTTATTGTTCTCGGTATTTCAAGTCAGCAAAAGTCAAGACAATGACAGATTACCTTCAAGGGCTTCTGGGGGATTAGAGAATTGAAACAATGACCATGTAAGAATGAGCCCAAGCAGTTTCATATATTCCAGCTAAATACCTGGAACTCTCCAATAACTGAGATGGGAATTATTGGGAAATGAATTTTCTATCTGAGATATATGTCCCTTCAATTGGAATAGAAAACTTATATATACCGGTATATATATATACACAGTATATATATATATATATATATAATGATTATGTAATGTAAACATAATACTCCTATGTTTAAGGTGACACAAGACTGTTGCTGTTCCTTCTTTTTTAATTACAATCAATTTTTCATCTTGTGCCCTATATTTTTCGCGTAAGAGTATGTCTTTTTTACTAATCAATAGGAAACTCTTTTTAATCTGAAATAAGGTTGTGAATGTATAAATAAATATATCTGCCATGCCTCCCTCAGGCCAGATGCCAGGGAAAGAAAGAATTTTTGGTCTGGTACCCAGACAGGAAACCTGAGGTATACACACAATGCTAATTCAACCATTTTTAAATATATCTGCCATACCTCCCTCAGGCCAGATACCAGGGAAAGAGAGAAATTGTGGTCTGGTACCCAGACCAAAATTTATGTTTGTTTCCTAGCAGACAGAACCAGTGTTGTCTGAAGATGTTTTTGTGATCATGACTATCTGCCGAGGCACATGGAACCTATTTATCTACTCACATTTGCAGGCTTTCAAATTCCTAGGCTGACAGGAACTGGAGCAAGGACTTCCCATCATGTGGTGCTTAAGTCTTGAACTGCCAGCCTTCCAGTCGACAAGCCCAACATCTTAACCATTTCCCACAATAATCCCTGGAAGGTTGATTGGGCTGAAAACAAGTAAGTGATCCAAAGAACCTCAATGAGGTTCGTGGCTAAATGTAGATTAGAAATTGGGTCTCCTTGTTCGTATACCATCTTAATAATAATTCCATATTGGCTTTCAAAATGTTTTCACACACACACACACACATTATAAAGTGCATTATGGTTTTAAGTTTCACAATTCCTGCTTATTCATCAGCATATGAAATCCATGGGGTCGTGATGGGTCAGACACAACTTCACAACTAACAACAACAATCCAGTACTAGTTTCATTTCTTGTTTAGCAAGAAATAATTTTCAATTTCCTGACTCACAAGCGACAGGAAACTTTTGTTTCCATAACTCAGGACAAAGGACAGAACAGGTTAGGGCAAGAGAAGAGTCTATCAGACATACAGTCACAGCTGAGCTAATGAACCAAGAATTTATCAGTTCCTATTTTTTGACTGACAGTCAGGGTTTTAGTTTCAAGGGACTATAAATGAAGACGTTAGGAACTGCCTGCTAAATTCAGTTTTCAATTTAACTGGATGATTTTTAAAATGTTGGCACTTGATTGAGATGGTTCTACAGGAAAAATATCCAATGTTTACTGTTTTTTTCCCCCCAAGTTTTATATACAATGATAAACAGTGATTTCTTATTCAAATGTATGCTTTTTCAAATCAGCATGTAAATTATACCTGTTAAATTCATGGTTTAGTATGCTGAAATGCTCTAATACTGCTAAATCCCCAATGAGTCGTTCAGAAATTTAACTTATATTTAAGGGGCTATTACAAAAGAGCAACCTAAAAGCATTTTCACGGTAATATTATGCATTCAGATTTTATGCAGAGGAGGAACAGTTATGGAGAAATTGCTTTCTTACTATCATTTTTTCCCACCACTTAAACTGGCAGCTATATTCTTGACATACATATATTCATGGAGTCTCTGTCCCAAAGGATTGTATATATATTAAACACAAGTTAAGCCTACTAGGATTTAATCTATGTTCATTTGATGTTCGTTATGGGGTTTACTCTGGTATTTTGCTTAATTATTTCCCCCCCCCTCATCTGCAATATTGAATGGCAGTAATAATGAACTCATATAATTGTACAAACCCCAATAGTAACTATTCATCGTTTGCTAATGTAACATTATATTTGCATTAAAATATTCTGTTCAAAACATGGTCTGTAAATGAGTTCAGAGAGTTACAACCACAAATCTTAAAGTAGAACATCAGGTCAATTAGGAGCTAAGCCAAAAGACTTACGGGAGAATAAAAAAGACGTTTAGCAATTAAAATCCAAATTAATGTTCTCAGACTCAAGTAGATGTGCAGACAGGTGATCTCAACATGTTAACATGTAATACAGTCTCATAAAGGGGTTGATATGGAAAAGTAACATCTGTTTTTTTTAAAAAGACTAAGAGCATGGCAAGCTGGTCCCAGCATGGGTAAGGACCACAGACCATTTTGTGAAGGCAGGAATGTGGTCTTCTCTATCATTGCCATGCATCAAACATAGTGGATTTTTTCTTCCGTAATACATTTTTTATTTGGTTATAAGCAGGGGTGAAATTCAATTTTTTTTCCCTACTGGTTCCATGGGCGTGGCTTGGTAGGCATGGCAGGGGAAGGATATTGCAAAATCCCCATTTCCTCCCCACTCCTGTGGGAAGGATATTACAAAATCTCCATTCTAACTCCACTCTGGGGCCAGCCAGAGGTGATATTTGCCGGTTCTCTGAACTACTCAAAATTTCCGCTACCAGTTCTCCAAAACCTGTCAGAACCTGCTGAATTTCACCCCTGGTTATAAGATAATGCAAAATGCAAAATACAAAAGTAAATAAAAGAACAGTGAGAGGGAAAGGGAAAGGAGAGAGACAAATGAGGAAAAGTAGGGAAAAGAAAAAGAAAAAGAAACATTGACTTCCGATTCTCTCTGTAGGGCATTAACATCAAATCACAGTTTTTTGTTTTTCCATAATAAAGAAGTCATTTCTATTAAGATCTATCAATTTAATCTAACTTACATTCTTTTCCACATCAAGCACAAAATTCAGAAGCAATTTCCATGTGAAAACAAAAGTCAGAGTAGTCAGTTTTGCCATTTCAAAACATAGTGGTTTTTTTCAGTGGTGGAATTCTTTTTTTTTTTACTGCCGGTTCTGTGGGCGTGGTGTGGCTTGGTGGGCATGGCAGGGGAAGGGTACTGCAAACATTTCCATTCCCACCTCACTCCAGAGGAAGGATACTGCAAATTCTCCATTCCTACCCAACTCTGAGGCCAGCCAGAGATGGTATTTGCCAGTTCTCTGAACTATTCAAAATTTCCGGTATCAGTTCTCCAGAATCTGTCAGAACCTGCTGAATAACACCCCTGGTTTTTTTACTTAGCTGGCATAAAAGGAGCTGATTGGTCTTCATTTCACAGTTGGTCAAAACTTGTATTCTGACTATGAGGGACTGTGACAGACCAGCCCTGCCCCTTGGCCTCCTAGTTCCTAATCCTAGTTTTTTATTTATTTATTATCTATATATTTTCATATACACTCATTAGTGAACAACGGAAGGACAGACTTTTAGTTTGATTTTGCTTTGCTATCAGTGCATTAATGGAACAGTGAAATGGTGAAGCTGTTCTGTTTTTGTTTTGTTTTGTTTTTACAAGTTTACTGCTGGAACAACAAACAGAGCAGTTACGACTGTGTTTTAGAGTGTGTAGGAGTCATTGTACAATACAAAAGATTTATGCTGTGTATCCAAGCTGCCTATTCTACATGGCAACCCGGAAGCGCCTCTCATTGGCTGCCATCTGACAGCTTAGCCGGCGGGAACTTTTGCCTCTTATTATTGGCCACCCATTCTGACAGCCGCTATATAAATAGCAGCTGCTCTAAATGTTGCCTGTTGCCGGTTCCTGTTCTAGTTGCTAACAGCTGTTCCCTTAATAAAGAGATTTTGTTACCTCAGCATGTCTCCCTTCAGTGATTGACCAACTTGTCCTTCCGGATTAGAACACTGGCGATGAAGGTGGGATCCTGAGGAGACATTAACGCTGGTCACTACAAATTGAGCTGATTTTTGCCTTGTTCAAGGCGACTCCTTTTCTCCCTACCAAGCGAATCCATTCCGTGCCTGCCTGTCCTAAGGATGGCGGCTCTGGCAACCTTCGCTCCTTACGAACCGGCAACCGAGACCTGGGACGCTTACATAGAGCATTTTGAATGCTTCCTCCAGGCAAACGATTACACGGAGCTGTCAAGCGACCGTAAGCAAGCACACTTTTTGAAAGCCTGTGGCCCGCAGATCTTCGTCACAGCCAGAGCCTTGGTTGCTCCACAGCCCGTCTACACTGTTAGCTGGGACAGCCTGCTCCGAAAATTACAGGGATATTACTCGCCAGCGCCTTCCCGCATTTCCCGGCATTTCGCATTCCGGCAGAAAATACAGAAGGAGGGGGAGTTTATAAATCAGTACATGGCTTCCCTCAGGACAGCAGCCATCCACTGTGAATTCCATGATTTAGATCACTCCCTCCTCGAGCAACTAATCTGCAGGGTGAAGGGCTTGCACCTACAATGCTGCCTCCTAGCCGGAAAAGACATCTCCTTGCAGTCAGCTATCGACGAAGCAGGTGCATCAGAGATGTCTGAGAGATCCACGGCTGAAATGCACTGAACACTAATGGCTATTGCCACTGATTGAGTCATGGCTGTCCATCATAACGATGTTGCCTCCGATGATCCCACAAATGGAGTTGAACACAGGTTCTTCTAAGTCCATCATATCCTGGTCCACCCTTAGACAACTAATCCCTAGCTTGAAACAAAAAAAACCTAGCCCACTGCAGAACCATCCTACGAGATTACCAGGGGAATACCATCCCTATCATAGGAAAAGGCGATTTCCTTATTGAGAAGGGATCCTTTAAAGGACATCTTCCCTTGATCATTGTTAAAGGTAATCTTCCTACCTTGCTAGACCTAGATTGGTTCAAGCTGCAGCACACTCACCGGAGACCACTGCCACTCCTCTGCACATCGAGCCATTCAGTGAGGCCACTCCACCATCTTCCGAAGGCCCAGGACTCCAGGACCATCGCTCACCTCCTCCTCCTGCAAACGCGGAGCTGAGGCGATCAGGCCAGTTGCACAGGCACCCTGCATATCTTCAGGACTATGCTCCAGAAGGATAGGGGTGCTGTGTATTCAAGCCGCCTATTTTACATGGCAACCCGGAAGCGCCTCCCATTGGCTGCCGTCTGACAGCTCGGCTGGTGGGAACTTTTGCCTCTTATTATTGGCCACCCATTCTGACAGCCGCTATATAAATAGTGGCTGCTCTAAATGTTGCCTGGTACCGGTTCCCGTTCTAGTTGCTAACAGCTGTTCCCTTAATAAAGGGATTTTGTTACCTCAGCACTTCTCGCCTCAATGATTGACCACCTTGTTCTTCCGGGTCAGAACAATTTAACTATATTTCATAGAGCCACACTGAAAAGAAAAGCATATTTCAGGAATCCAGTATTGGTGGGACAACTGGAAAAGAAGAGAACTCCACCAACTAGGGACCTCAAAGAATTTGATCAGACAATAAATCAGACCATCACCATATTCAAAGTTTAGAGGGGAGCTGAGATTCAGAAAGGGAAATATTTTAATGATTCACTTCCAGCCAGTTTCCTCACAAGAGTCAAAGATCCTAAGACTGCTATGCAGGAGAGCTCTCTGTTTCAAATCTAACATGCATTGTGGATGTTCACTAAGCATCACACTCCCACATAGCTTTTTCAAATCAATCTCTTATAAGATTGTCTGGACCTCCTTCTGGACAGTTTTGAGATAATAGGAAAGGAAGAATGAATGTGGAAATTTGTGGTATTTCAATGAAATATAAATATCAACAATCAAATAAAGCATATGGAACATTCACTTAATACAATATATTCAAAGGTAGTATCATTCAGAGGTGGGCTGCTGCCGGTTCGGACTGGTTTGGACAAAACGGTAGTTCTGAATAGCGGCTGGGCCCACCCACCCCAGCGCTAACTCATCCCATATAATCGCCGTTTGTTTGCTGCGGCACACATGCATTTTCACGTTCTGGGCGAACCAGTTGTTACAGTATGTGACACCCACCTCTGGCATCATGATATGCAGGATCAATTTTCCTGCATCTGGCATAAAAATACAATTAGAGTCACACCCTCTGAATGCTAAGCTGCAGTCTTATGTTATATGAAAACTGCATTGATTCTGGATTATAGTTGTTCCTAGAGTCCTTTGTCTACTTGATATATTCATTTTCGTTCCATCTGGGGAGTAAGTTTGAAAAGCTGACTGAGCATGCAGAAATGCTGTTCATCTTTTCTGGATGTGGGTGCATCCCTGTGGTAACTCGGGGGGGGGGTGGAGATACATGTATACCATGTTCCATGTGCACACAACTTTACCAAAAGCATCCTGCAGAAAACCAAGAAACGTCACATTAATTTATCCCCAATTTGCTTTTTTATTATGAAATGGACTTGTTTAGGCAACAAAAGACAAACGTAGCACAATGTTTTATGTGGGAGATGTAATTAAATAATTTAAATTGGGAGGCAGGGAATGATGGGAGTTGTAGTCCAATAAGCATGGAAGATATCAGGTTAAGGAGAATCAAATAACCCTTTTTTTTTTTTTAATCCACTAGCTCAGGCACCATTTCTGTTGAAAAGAAAAATATTTCGAAGGCGTGGGTAGAGTGATTTAATTCAACAGCTTATATTGTCACATTTCTGGGAGGTTTGAATCTCTTGTGAGGGTTTAAACCCCCATAATGGAAATAATTAAACTATCTCTTTCTTTTATTCTTCTAGCTAAGTGAAGATAATATCAAAAGTACATCTAAAAGCAATGAGGTTATTTCAAACAACAAATTAGTGCTGACTACCAAAGATGAAATATGTTGAAAGCAGAATGCTGAGAGCAGCCCAAACGTAGAGATTGCACAATAAACCTCCACAAAGAAGAAAAAGAAGGAAGAAAACAGAACTCATCCAAGAAAGGGGAGGGGGATCCTCCCCAGATCATGCAAATTTGCTGAAGTCAGTGAAAAGCTCTTAAGAATAATTAGGAGCAGATGACGGAGTCAGCATGCTATTCAGTATGAAAACGTAATGAGCATAACATTATAGACATTTTATTTAGCAAAATTTCCCAAAACAAAATAACACAGTGAAAAAAATCAAGTATATTAAGTGCAGGTAAAACCGATCCCAAATTAAGGCAGGGAAAATAAGAATATTTTGCTGGTGCATAAACCAATTCCTCTAAATAAAATAGCTCACTGCTCATCTTTTTCCAAATCCCCTATGCTTTTGCATTAAAAGTCCATACAATGGACATATTTATTTAGATGTATGCTGAATTGTGTTCAGTCAGTTTTTCCCACAGAAAGCCAAGTCAGGATTTCCAACTCAGTGTTTTGGTCCTCAAAGTTGTACTGTAAATTTGCTTTGTAAGAAGTGCACACTAGTCTGATTATATTGATTGAAGAAACATCTATGCCACCCTTCCAGGTAAATTTATTCCAATTTAACTTTAAAACTACCTAGTTTTAAAGTTAAAATCCTAGTCCAGCAGGATTTCTGAGTTTACTTTAGCATTACTGTAGCTAAGTTTCTTGGTAATCCAAACAAGCCACTACAGGTAGTCTTTGATTTATAACCACAATTAAGCCCAAAATTAATGTTGTTAAGTGAGACATTTTTAAAGGGAGTTTTGCTCCATTGTATGACTTTTCCTTCCTCACTTGTTAAGCGAATCACTGCAGTTGATAAATTAGTAACCCGGTTGTTAAGTGAATCTGTTTTGCCCATTGACTTTGCTTGTGAGAAGGTTGCAATAAATGATCACATGACCTTGGGACCCAGCAACAGTAATAAACATGAAACGGTTGCCAAGCATCTGAATTTTGATCACATGATCACAGGGAATGCTGCAAAGGTTGTAACTATGAAAAACAATCATAAGTCACTCCTTTCAATGCCGTTGTAATTTTGAATGGTCACTAATTGAACTGTTGTAAGTCAAAGACTCTATGGGGAGAGAAGAAACTGTTCCTTCCCCTGAGTCCTCATATTTGTAGAACTCCATTTTTAAAATTTAACTACATTTAACGTTTAAAAATCCCCCTCTCCCTTACCACCACCACTAGCACACAAGGACATAGTTTAGAAAATCAACTGATGGTAGAATACAAAGGAGGCAATATATGGAAGGAACCCAAGGGGAGCAAAAAAATACAATAATCAGCCATTTCCCCACATGCCAGTCTCATTTTAGAGACCATCGACCTTTATACTTCTCCATAAGCAAGTAAGCTGGCAACCTGAAGACAAAGCAGGAACTCATTTAAACAGGTTGAATCAAAAATCAGACAGATGCAAAGCAAGTCCTGAACTGACCTCTGAGGTCAACTCTTTCCTGGATGAGTTATTTCTCTTTCAACACAGAGGAAGTTAAGGGTTTGGGTTTTGTTTTTTTCAGTTCTAAAGAATGATTAGCTCAAACTGTAGGTAAAATACAAATTATTAAAGCAGTGCATATTCTGAACTGCTACTCGTTCACTCATTTTTCCTACCTAACTGACAAACTATTCAGAGATGGGTTCTGAATCTTCTTACTTACTGCCGGTTTGCTCAGGGTCGCGCCTCGAGCACATGCGCAAAGCACGCGAGCGAGCACACAAGCGGCAGTCAAAAGCTAGCTTCTGCGCATGCACAGAAGCAAAATCCAAGATGGTGGCGCCCATGGAGCCACCGACAGAACCGGCTCCGTGACATCACCACGGAGTTACTACCTACTCTATAGAACCAGTAGGAACCCACCTCTGAAACAATTGTGTGAATAGAAAGCACTCAACGGCTTGTAAATGCATGACTCTATAGAGAAAGGTGATCATAGATTGTGACCCAAAAAAAATCCATTCTGATTCATCTATTCTATTCTGTAATTCTATGTGTTCTTAGGCTGTCTCTCCTTTTTTTCTCTTTTTGTTTTCATTGCTTTTCCATCCATGTAAAATGTCCCACAAGTATAATAAAATAATTTTGCAGTTATTGCAACTGACATAAAGACTAATGTATATACAGTATCTTGGCATATCATTTCTTAAAAAATATAAGCTTTTTTTGTGGTAGACTATTTACTGCAATTTACCCCTATTTACAAAATGTGGTAGATAATTTCTCTGAAGCTGATTCAGTCTGCTGAGGAAAGTATGTGAGCTGTGGGACATGTTTCGGATAACTAGACTATTGATCATGGGAATTCTACTAGATGAGAACTTACGGGCTAAGTATTTTAAATACTTAGCCTGACTGTCTGCCTTATTAAAACTATTTCTGTATTTTTATCTATAGATTTCCAGACTTATAAATAGGTTCCTAAAGTCAAGCAGTTTAATGGCCATTTCTGTGAATCTGCTTCTGGTTGTATTCAATAACACCATACTGCAACTGCCATATTTATAAGTGAATCCTCTCTCTGGCATCCAGCTATTTAAAGTGCAAAGCATGATCGCTCAGCCCAAATGTTATAGCGCCCAAATATTTACAGCAGAACTGTCAACATCATAGGCATTTCTAAAGTACCATATTTATCCAGCACTATCGTACCCTCAGAAATAATTCAGGTTTTCTCTAGAGATTTTTTTTCAGGAAAAGCAATGACGATGATCATGATTTAGATCTTAATTATAATATTGATTTGGTTGAAACTGAAATCTGAATCAAGGTTTCAGAGTACAGACTGCACTGACAGATTGACTGATTATGTGTAGATGCCGCCACAATCTAAACGTTTAGGAGGCTTGTAGATAATAAAAACTCATAAAGCAGAAATCCATAAGACCATTAAACCATCAATCCATGAAAATGCTATAAGGCCAGGGGTGTCAAACTCAAGGCCTGGCGGCCAGATCTGGCCCAGGGGCTGCTTAGATCTGGCCCGTGGTGTCAACCTGGAAACAGCAAAGGACCGACCCATGGTGCCTCTGCCAATGAAAATGGAGGTCTATTTTCGCTGGCAGAGGGTTGAAGGAGGCTGTCACAGCCAAAAACAGAGCCTGCTCGGGCCACCACAGGCACCCCTGACATGAGTGATGTTGAGCTGGCCACGCTCACCCTGACCACACCCACCCCAGTCCCCCAAAGTCAAACACAACCCTGATGCAGTTCTCAATGAAATCGAGTTTGACACCCCTGCTATAGGTAATTATCCATAAAACACTAAAATTGGGTACAACAGAAGCCATAGGTATAACTAAGACAAGCACAGGACTTAGCAGAGAAGCGTTATTTTTCCTAAATGTTAACAGGGTCATCCTGACCTCAACAGATGATTCTGATCTCAGAGTCCAAACTATGCCATAAAGCAGGCTATCACCCTCTAAGTAGACCA
The DNA here is from genome assembly GCA_032467955.1 of Pseudoxenodon macrops. Taxonomy (NCBI): domain Eukaryota; kingdom Metazoa; phylum Chordata; class Lepidosauria; order Squamata; family Pseudoxenodontidae; genus Pseudoxenodon; species Pseudoxenodon macrops. The sequence continues at coordinate 41,207 of JANHFT010005190.1, read as the reverse complement.
GATCAGGAAACAGACACTTCAAGAAATACCCTGTTTCCCTGAAAATAAGACCTCCCCAGATAATAAGCCTAATCAGGCTTTTGAGCGCATGCGCTAAAATAAGTCATCCCAAAAAAATAAGCCCCCCAAATATTTAAACGCATGCGCTGCCATGCAGTGACCACTCTTACTGTCTCCTGCACCTCAAAAATAATAAGAACCCCCCCCAAAAAAATAAGGCCAAGCGCTTATTTCAGGGGTCAAAAGAAAATAAGACCCTGTCTTATTTTCGGGGAAACACATTATTAGCACTCCATTTTATTGATTTAGCCTTTAATGACAGAAATCTTGAAAGCTTGCAGACTTTCTTGTTCTCTTACACAAAGAGAGCCAAGGCAGAGCAATCTTCAGCTTCTTTCTCATGCTTTTCTTTTTTCCCAAGCTAAGCTCCTATTTTACTAATGGTTGCTGCCTATTTCTGCGAGGTCATCTCTAGACTCCGCTACAAAGGAGCAGCCATCAAAAGGATTGCTTCTGGATTCCCACCAATCTAACTACCTGGGAAGGGGGTGATAGAATCCATAGCATATCAGATATCGCAGAAATAATGGGTAGATTCTACATGAAGAAGATGCAGGTAGCAAGAACCTAAACTATTAGATTAAGTTTTATTTAAAAAAAAGTCCAGATAAGAATACTATGTTGGGTAAACAAAGAATCTATTCAAGGTTCCACACACTCCAGCATATCAATGTTTACATTCTGACTTTCTGAAAATCTCCCATCAAATCAGTAATGTGGTCTAATCCTTTCGAGGTCAGCCAGGGTCAACCAATCTTTCCATCTAGAAGCATATAGGATATATAGGATTATAATAAAATGATGTCCTCCACCCATTGGCTATTATTTATTACATAAATAAAATATTGCTAGTCAAGACTCTTGACAAAATATAATTGCCAAACTATGTGCTATGATTGGATTTCCTGATACATTTTTCTTTTGAAAAAGCAGCATGGGTTAGGATATGGAACATAGAGGAAAGGACTGTAAGTGTTCCCATACATCAATTATCCAAATTACCCTTCTCCACCTCCTAATCTGAGCTGCTATTAGCTGCGGAAGGAACTCATGTAGGCAATTGTGTGTTTAATAAGCATCCTATCCTGGAAAGAAAGGGAGAAGGCCTGGTTGTCTTTAGGAAAAGAAAATATACCCTGTGGAGTAAGTAATTTAGCCCTGTATCAAAAAGAATGATAGTTTCATTGATAAATACACATGCAAGTCACCATACTCACCAGGAAATACCATTAGCGCAACCGTCTCTTTCAATGATCAAAGATTTGGTTGGGAGATGTTTCTAACTGATGCTTTTCCCAACTTAGATCATACCTCATGAGTCAACACTTTTCTTGTAACATTTTACAGTAACACAATCTAAAAGCCAATGAATAATAATAGTGCTTTCACAGCATATTAACCACATACCGTAAATTCAATTCATAGTATGCATGTTAGTTCCTCAACCAAACACCGAATCTAGCATTAGATTCAGACATATAGCCATGAAGTGACGTTTTCTTTGAAGGATGGTGATGGGAATGTATTTTTAATTTGATTCCTTTATTTGCCTGCCAATACTCTCTCCCACCCCAGAAAAAAAAGATACGATAGAAAACAGATCCTAAACAGCTGAGTATACAAGGGAAAGTTTTAAAAGTAGACACATCACTTATGTTCTCCACTGCAAACCAATTTTGGATCTCTGTGTCCAACAGGATAAATATGTATAAAGGTAAAGGTTCCCCTCACGCATATATGTTAGTCATTCCCGACTCTAGGGGGTGGTGCTCAGCACTGTCCGAAGACATCTCCGTGGTCATGTGACCAGCATGACCAAAGGTGCACAAAACACTGTTACCTTCCCACCAAAGATGGTCCCTATTTTTCTACTTGCATTTTACTAATGGTTGCTGCCTATGCAACCATTACTATGCAGTGCTGTCAAACTGCTAGGTTGGCAGAAGCTGGGACAAGTAACGGGAGTTCACCCCATTACGTGGCACTAGGGATTCAAACCGTTGAACTACCGACCTTTTGATCAACAAGCTCAGTGTCTTAGCCACTGAGCCCTATATTAGAACTTTCTGCTCCGTTGTTATATGAAATGACAATTGGGTACATCACAAGAAACAAAAACAAGTTAAATAAAATAGAATTGAATAACTAAAATGTATATGTTATGAAAAAATGAAGAGCTTAGGTCATGAATGAATGATAAATTAAAATGGATTAAATACAAAAATGATGTAGGCTGAATTTGAGGCAGAATTGAGAGTTAAATCAGAAAACAAATATATGAAGAAAACGTGAATGGAAAAAGAAGAGATGTAAAAGTGAAAAAGTAATAGTCAGATAAATGAAAATGTAAGAAATATAATTTTGAAGAAAAAAAAGCAATGTATTATATGATGTTGGACATGGTGAAAACAAGGAGAGGTACAAGGACAGAAATGCAGAGCAAGATAAAGCGAATAGTTTGGTACAAACTAGATTTACTTAGATCAACTTTATCTTTAATGCCTTTTCATAGTTACGGTACTTAATTTTCTACTGCATTTTGCTTAGCCCTGGTTACTCTGCAAGGGATTTGTGTGATGAATATGTATATTGTAGGTAGTTACACAAGAACAGTAATTTTATTGGTCAAATTTGATTATTCTAAAACATACTAGGAGTCATATGTTATGAGAAGACATTTAATGATGAACTTTCCAAATCACTACAAGTCTTCAATAAGATGTAACTTCCTTGTACTGCAAGATTGATATAAACATTTTTCCCCAAAGAACAACAGTAGAGAGTACCAATAATTCAATAGAAATTAATCTATTTTCTAATAATTCTTCATATAGTTTTATAGTTTCTCTTCCTGAATTCATTCTAGTTTCACTCTACTTTCTTTCTCGTCTTTCCTTACTTCCATGTACATTTTTTCCTCCAAGATCTATCTTTGATCAAACTAAATAATGATTGATTTTATGTGCAATGTTTCTTATCAGCCCTGCATTTTTCATTAATTTTCTTTTTCTTTCATTATATACAACAAAATAAACTGTGGGTTTTTTATTCATTGCTTTTCCATGTGTATTTCAATAAATTTTGCTTAAACTAACTATTTGGAAACAACAGATGTTCTTCTAAACAATAGATAACAGTCATCATTTTCATTCATTCACAGGTGTGCAAATGGCCAAATTGCTTTTTCTGTTCTCTCATCTTGTTGCACCAATCTATTTATATCACCTAAATTGAATAATTGTCTGTCAATTGTATTAATTCAAAATGTTGCTCTGATCTTTTCCGACTCTGTGATTGTACTTTTTCATGGTATTTTTGATAATTCATGTTCTTTATAATTGATTCATTTTATATCAAAACTGCAATATCTTGCATGCCATGATTATAATTGCTCTGTTCATGAATATTGATCACCATTCTCCATCAATGCCTTTGGTCAACCACAGCTTATACATAATGCTCTTTATTAAGATAAGGTGAAAAGCATTCTACCCAAGATTTGGGAAAATCAATCAGTATATTACACTATATTAGGCTGAATCACTACCCTCATGAAAATTGTGAATGTCCTCCATTATACTAACAATTATTCTTGGGGTACAGATGCCAAAGGAAGAACTTCCCAAAACTTAGGATGAGGAAATGCCAATCCTTAAGTTGAAATGATTGTGTATGAGGCCGCATTAGCATCAACAAACTATCATGGGATAACCAGGCATGTCACCATATAAATGTAATAGCATTCTCTACTGCTCCTTCTCTTACAGCTTTTGTAAGATGTTACCTCTAATATTTGACCTAATTTATAGACAAAAGAACTAGTAAGCATTATTAGTGTTATTCTTCCTGAAATTTTCTCAGCTTTTTTCTATATATATATATATATATATTACTGTGCTACTTTTTTTTTCATGTGAATTGTCATCAGTTTGGACAGCAGATGAAGTATTGCACAGCTCCACTTGTCCCCAAATTTCCCCAGTGGTTAAACTCCTCTTCTTTCTATACTGTGCCTGAATCCATGCATTGATGTACCTCTTTTTTCCTTTGCCTTGTTATGTAGCAGGTAGCATTTTAGAAAAAGCTTAGAAAGGTTGGCTTTCAATTTCCTATCTAGCTGTCACATTTGGTTTTCAGAAGTGCTTGGCTTAGTAGTATATCCTTGGCAGCAATGCACCTTATGAGCAATACTTACAACTTTTTTCTAGCAGGTAAAGAATTGCACAGGTGATACTCCATTTAATACACTGGATAGCTTTGCAACCCTGCTGCCTTTGTCTTCCTAGTTGCTTCTTCTTTATTGATTTGTTTCTCTATATTCTGTCTTATAATTCATCTTTATATGAAGTCTATGGCTTGACCTTGCATCCTGTGACCTTCAAACAACTCGAATTCTTTGAAGGTAGGAATATTGAAGTAACAGCACAGCTTGTTCTATTCTGAACTCCCATCCTAATCTTCCTAATAGCTCTTTTCTCTTTCAGAGTTCAGCTAGGTAGCAAGTTTAAAATATTCAGGTTCTTTTTAAATTTATGTTAGGAAAATCTTTTCCTCATCTTCTGGAAGCTAGCTGTGAATAAAATATGATTGGGTATCTTTGGTTGAAAGATATTTCCACAATTTCAGAGGCTGGTTTAAAATAGTATTTCTAATCATTTTTGTAATATATCAAAATGTCTATTTCCACAGCAGCCAGTCAGATGCCAGTGGGACACCAGAGCTGGATATGATTTATGGGAGCCCCATTTCCTTGCTTATCCCAGCAACCATCAGAGGCATACACAACATCTATAGATCAGCTAATCCCAAATCAGTGCCCTCCAGAAATCTTAGTACCACAGTTCCCAGAATTCTCAGCCAGAAGGAATTTATAATTGAATTATGCAGTTACCAATATATTTTTTAACCATGGGACCGAATATACTACCATGTCAGTACTTGACAATGAATAGTAATAACCCTCTATATACAGAATTTGAAAGCCAGTTTGGTATAGTAGTTAAGGCAGCAGACTAGAAACTAGGAGACCATGAGTTATGCCTTAGCACAGGCCAACTGGGTAACCATGGACCAGTCAATTTCATTCAGTCCTAGAAAGCAGGCAATGGCAAACCACTTCTGCAAATCTTGCAGGGATTATCCAGGTAGTTGCCAGGAGTCTAGATTGCAAGATTGACTCAAAGGATATACACAAATTTACACACACACACACACTGTACAGAGTTTAAATTTTTGTACAAACCTCTTGTATGTTTATCTAAATACATGCATATGCACACATGCATCCCTGTAACTATACTAAAAGCTTGAATTGTGAAGTAAAGAGATTACCATTTAAAATATCCTTTAAAATACTTAATGTACAATACTCTAAATTTATATTTGGAATGGTATGTTCATTTAACAACAGATCCATGTCATTCATTCTTTACTGTCAGCAGAAAGAGCCCCCCTTACAAGTTAAAATTAACAAACAATGAGACAAGAATCAGAATGACCTTGGTTGCAAGAAGAAACTATAATATATACCACTGAATCAATGACAGACATTTGCAGCACTCTGATACAGTAAGATCAATACAATGGATTTTGAAATATATGAAAGACCAGCTATACAATAAACCCTAATCTGGGACTTCTTTTGTTACTAAAAAACTAAGGAGTCACAATTTGATAACAAGCAGATTTATAACTCAACATATTCTGCCAAACAGGTTTTGAAACAAATGATTGTCCAAAGCAAGTATATTGACTTTTCTGTTATTACAGACAGCAATACATCACCTAATACATATTTTTAGTCCTCACTCACAGACCAGGGAGAGCAGGAATCGGTCTGTTGTGTCTTTAAGTTGCAAGAGTACAGTCATCTACACAGTCATAGTTAATCAAGTAGAATGGGATAAGGATATAGAATTTACGTTAACCTAAAGACTTTTTTTTAAATTTCATACAGACATGATGATTGGAGATTTATTAGGAAAGGTGTTGGACAGTTCAAACATATGAGAAACAAATGATAAAAATAAAAGATATCAGTGTTTGAAAAGGCAAGATTTCCATATCTGATGTCCTGATAGAAAGTTCTGAACAATATCAACTGAGTTAATACTTTGTCCTTTTCATACTTAATCTTAACGGTTTGGAGCAATTTATTTTAAAACTGTAAAAAATGTATATTTACTAATCACTAATATTTCATTGACGGAGTTGTATGGTCAAAGTAGCATTTGAGACACCTCTGGATATGGAGCAATGAAGCAGAAGCATATGCTTGTATATTTCAAAGTACAGATCCAAGATGCTGTGGCATCCTAAAACAACTAGCTGAAGAAACCACAACTGAGCCCAAAATTTTTGCTTCTAAGCAAGACCGTTGTTAAGTGAGTTTTTCCCCTTGTCTGACACAGTTTCTTGACACAGTTGTTAAGTAAATCACTGCAGGTTAAGTTAGTAGCACAATTGTTAAGTGAATCTGGCTTTCTCATTGACTTGTCAGAAAGTCATAAAAGGTGATCACGTGACCCAGAACACGGCAAACGATATAAATATAAGTCAGTTGCCAAGCATCTGAATTTTGATCCCATGACCACAGGCATGCTGCAATGGTCCTAAGTGTGAAAAATGGTCATAAGCCACTTTTTTCAGTGCCGTTGTAACTTTGAACAGTCACTAAATGTACTGTTGTAAGTCAAGGACTACCTGCACCTTAGTTAGGCTCTTCTAACTATTCATCTCTATCAACATCCAGACCATAGTGCCTTGGACTAACTGCAACTCCTGCCAGCCTTGCGTAGGATGCGTTGCAGTAGTCTTAAATGTGCCAGGATGAGCAAGGGCAAAATGATTCAAAGATGGTTTAGTACAAATTTTATTTGGGCACCCTGTCCAATTAGTTGCATTTCTTTTTCATGAGGCAAACCAGGGGTGAGTTGTGACTATGTTTGCTGCCACTTTGCTCAGGGTCATGCCGCGTGTGTGCGCGTGACCCTGCTGCGCACACAACAAAAAACTAGCTTCTGCACATGCACAGAAGCAAAATCCAAGATGGCGGCGCCCATGGAGACACTGATAGAACCGGCTCCGTGACGTCACCGCAAAGTTACTACCGGTTCTATGGAACCGGATAGAACCGGTAGGAACCCACCTCTGGAGCAAACAATTTATTTTCCTCCCCCCTTCAGATGCAAAAAAAAAAACATTAGGACCTCATTTTGGCCCTATTTAACACATGTTAACATTGGACCTATGAAGATCATTCAGAAAGCATGCACAAACGTAGCATTTGGCAATCATTTCTTAAAACAGACAACTGATTTTCAGAGATTGCGCAAGTGACACATAATGCCAGACACATTCTTTATTGTTTAATGCATATATGGCTATTTCCTGGGGAAACAGTTTTGTTCAGACGATTCTACAATATGTGCATGTACCCTGTGCTTATTAAAAACTGAATTTAACAATCCCAACTCTGCTTTCCCTCCCCCCTTCTTTATTAAAAACCTAATAAAAAGTCAATAACAAACCATAGTGGGGATATAAAAAGTGATCCTCCTAAGCCAGGGCATGATTCTTCTTTGTGATCATTGTGGTTAAGTATCTTTGCGAAACCATTCACAAATCATAAAGGTCAGAACAACAGATTATACACCAGATTTTTGAATTAATAGAAGATTCCTGCTTTCCACATCTTAGATCTTCTACATGACTGAATTTCTCACAAGTTATTAGATATAAAAGAAATTCTGACTTTCATTATTTCGTTCCTTAAAACTGCATAGGTTTCATGGGTGGCGCTTCATACTAATAACATATACATTTGAATTTTGTAATACAACCACCTCTATTGCCATTCTGATCCTTATCTATTAGTTTTAAATGGCAATATCACAACAAAGTCAGAATTAAGTCAAAATCAACCCCAAAATACAATGTAATTTGAAACCAAAGTTCATTGTTCTGAAAACAGGCCATCAAAAGAAACTTTTACTAGCAAAGAGGAATGTAATTTGCAAAGATGATTGATAGATCAATATTTTCCTTTTGTACTTTGTAGAACCTAATAAAAAAGTTCCAACTTTGAAGTTATAGTTTCACCTTTAATCTACTAATTGTTTTCATTTTCAATTTATAGTGCAACAACAGTGCCCCCTGGTGCAAGGAAAATTTTATTTTTCTTTCTCTTCCATTTTAAAAAGCTGTTATTATCTTAATTATACATTCCTTGCCATTTTCAAACAAGGTCAGGTAGAATATTTCTAGGGACCATAAAGGTTACAATAAAATGAGAGCTGTATCATTCAAAACATCAGAAGTCTTCTATAAAATGCAAATCTGTACACTTTTAGGTCTGGTAAAGAAAGAATCTAACAAGGGCATAACTCCACATTACACTGAACCGAAAAAATATATTTTGTGTATGCCCTCAATGACAAAAATTAAAGAAACAAGAACTTTATTGTTTATATTGGATTGCATGGAAGGTATTTCTACCACAATGTTTATGTAATTGGAGAATATATTAACAAAACCAAACATGCAGCTTTTCCAACTTGTTCTGATTTGCCTAATTGTGATTTTCATCATCTATAAATATTTTTGTAAAAACATTCCCATTGTCATAAATCTCCTTGATGTACCATTATATGTGGGCGCAGGAATGGTTATATGCCTAAGTACCAACACATCAGGATTTTATACAGAATTCGGCATAGAGAAATGTCCATTCTTCCTAATTTCTTACAGAGCAAATAGACTGTGATGACACTCACCTAGAGTTAAAGAAAATAAATCTATTTTGAATCCACAAAAAAATGAGACTCTGAACCTGCAAAATTTGCTTCTGAACATGAGCAAAGATCATGCTAAAATAGGTTCTAATTAGTATATAGTAATATAACAACAGGATTAATTTGAATATAACATAACTAGCATATACATTACTTTAAAATACACATTTTCATACTTACTTGGTAAGAGAGATAATTTGATCATTTTCAAAGGCTAGTGTGAGATTATCCTCAAACAATACAACAGAAGCAAGCAAACATTTGACAGTGCTGAGCTTCTGGGTTTAATTATCGTGGTCTAGAAACACTCCACCAGTTACTGTGGCTGCACCTTCAGAGGAAGATGGTCTCTAGGCTGACTACAGGCAACTAAGCAGTCACTGACTGGGATCCTATCTTTATAGCCAAACGACCTGATTGGTCTTTAGTCAAGATGGTTTTGGATTGGTGCAGGTTGATGCAAGCTGGACTCTGATTGGTTCTTTTGCTCAATCCTGATTGATTGTTTTCTTGGCGTCACCTTGTTATAAAATCAGGTCAGGTCACCTGGTTATAAAAACAGTCCAGTCAGTTCCTGCTTAGTCCCCTGTAGTCTGCCTGGCACAGCACCTTGCTTCTGAAGATGGCAGCCACAGTTGATGGCAAAATGTCAGGACAATTACTACATAGACTATGGTCACTAAACCCTGAAGCCCAGCACTGCCCAACAGTTACCATCTGTAAAAGCCTATACCAAGCAAAGGTTTATTGAATCCTTGACGTTGTCAATATTTTTGATAGAAAAGTGGCATTCTAACCACTTTGCCAGCAATCCCATCACCAAGATTAGTAAAATAGCTAAGTCACGTTTTCCTCAATACAAACTTGACTTTGCACATTTATTTTTGGATACACATCATATCTTATATGCTTATTTCAGTCACATAAATCCTTTCATAGCAAATCCTAGAGCAGTCCCGGTACAGTACATCACAGAACAGGATGAAGAATGGGATATATTCAATTCCTTTTTTCTTTTTTTTTGAGACTAAAACAAGTATGTTTTCCTGAACAGGAGATAAAAGGTTCCTTCAAAAACCATGGAACTTGTGCCCTATGGAACAAAGTGATTTTTTATAGTGTGTGTGTTATTTAAACGTGTCTCCTACCTTTTTGTGTATAACAGCAAAAGTAATATACAACTATTGCAGCAGCAAAGCACAATGGCCCACAATATCAAAATAAAAAAGAATTAATTAAACACATCAACTAAAATCCCTTGAAACATACCAGAACATGACACAATAGGGTGGAGTCCTACCTAGAAGTAAGACGTCTAAGATCATGAGACTGGAAGAACCAGGGGCAACTGTGGAAACATAATATAAACCTGGTGGCCAAGACTAGTGCAATCAAAACTCTTCACTTTATAAATGAACAACCCAGAGCTTCTATTGCATAGCTGGCTCCCATCTTGATTTTTTTTTAACTGTCCTTTTTCAGAATTTCAGCATTTCGGAATGCTACTCAAACCCTTCATGAAGTTGAGTGGAGTTTTATGCCTGCAAAGGCGGCTCTGGAAGGCAAAGAAAAAGTATTTCTAGAGAAGAAGAACCACTACAGTTTGAACCTAACTGTTTAGAACAGGGGTCTGCAACCTTAAACAAACAAAGAGCCATTTGGACCCGTTTCTCACAGAAAAGAAAACACTGGGAGCTACAAAACCTGGCTGGGCGTGGCCAACTCGATGTCACTCACTTCCACCAGTGGCATGACCCCCCCCTGGCCACGCCCATCCAGCCGGTCATTAGGGCTGTTAAAAACTGGTTGTTAAAAAACAGCAGGAACCACAAAATCCTTTTGACATCTCTCTCTCTCCCCTCCTCTCTCTGTATCTCTCTGTCTCTGCCCTGGCCGCTTCTCCATGCCCCACTGTCGCTCTTACCTTCTCAGGCCAGGTGAGGAGTGACTGGGAGGGGAGGGTGAGGGGCGGAGTCAGCCAGTGGTGGGATCACCTGACAGAGAGCCAGAGCAGAGGGTCCAAAGAGCCGCATGTGGCTCTGGAGCCACAGGTTGCTGACACCTGGTATAGTATAATGATTAACAATTAACACATTATACTTTCCAATACGACAATCGAAATTGCACTGCAATTCTACAATTCCAATTTCTATCGAATCTCGTCTTTCTGCAGCTGAACTTGGACTACGCCATTTTTTCCTCTCTGCATTGTGTGGCTTTTGAAGACTTTCCTGGAAAACCAAGAGACCGCACAATTTGTTTTTCTATATTTGCAGAGCATAGCTTTCTGTCCTACCCACAGAGGCTAATAATAACAGCTTATCTACCAAGAGAAATAGGTTATGATTTCGCTATATTTGCCAAGGAAGAACTCACATACAGTGGTTCCACTTTATTTACTTAGGTAGAACAATTGCGTCCCATTTCCCCCCACAGTGATATGTAGATAAGAAGATTTGAAAAAGAAATCACATTTATGAAGAAATTGCACCAGTCCACGGTCTTGAGTCATGAGAATTACTAACTGCCAATTGAGTAAGTTCTCTCTGTTTTCTGACACCATACTGATTTTAAATAAAGTTGTTTCTTTTAAACAAAGATATTTGACCGAAAGGTTATTTACGAAAGCACTTGTGGTTCCTTAAAGACTCCATTTTTATTTATGTAGAGATGAACTCCAATTTAGAGAAAAAGTATGAAACAATAAATACATTAGTTTTAAAGTATAAATGTTGGCAAAATTCCCTCAAGTCAGCCTTGGAGTGTTTCATTTAAAAAGCTTGAAAAATCCAACTTCAAAGTAGGTGGGTTTTATAATCTAAGACAAAGATTATTGCCCATTTTTTAAAAGTCTTATTTATCCCTTGTCTTCAATTGTTTGCAAAGAGGAATAATAACCAACACAAATATGAATTTCTGCTGTTGATTTCCCGCACAGCATTGGTTTATCGGTTTGTGAGGATTTGGGGAAAATTCAACACAGATGTTATTATTCCAAGAGTTTCTGCAGTAGTGTGAGTGACACATTCAAAATTTGTTGTTCTGCACACCTGCAATGCAGGGCAGGGCAGCATCATGTACAGATGGTGGAAGCAGCCATTAAAAGCCATGCTTAGGTTCTGCTAATTTATCTGACACTTTTTATGTCTCGAGTCCCTAGAAGACAACGACCCATTGAGGTGTACCAACTGACCACCAAGCTGCAAAATGCTACACGGACTAAGTATGCAAATATCTTTTCGGGAAAGGTATCTGAATTTAGAAGACTGTACAGATAGTCCTCGACTTAAAACACTTCACTGAGTGGTTGTTTGAACTTACAATGGCATTGAAAAAAGTGACATCACCATGTTTCACACTTTATGACCATTGCAGCATCCCCTGGGTCATGTGATTGACATTCGGATGCTTGACAACTGGTTCACATTTATGACGGTTGCAGTGTCCCGGGGGTCATGTGATCCTCTTTTGTGAACTGATCTTGTCAGTTGGAAAGCTGATAGTCCATGTTCGAGACCTGAGCACTGTGTGACAGGGTGCGTTCCCGTTACCCGCTCCACCTCCTGCCAACCTAGCAGTTCGAAACCATGCAAATGCGAGTAGATAAATAGGTACCACTTCGGTGGGAAGGTAACAAGTGTTCCATGTGCCTTTAGCATATAGCCATGCTGGCCACATGACCAACGAAGCATCTTTGGACAACGCTGGCTCCTTTGGCTAGGAAACAGCGATAAGCATCAACCTCTAGAGTTGGACATGCCTGGACAGAGGGAAACCTTTAACTTTATAATTATTTGGATGGAGTTGGGATATGAAGTATCCAAATCAATAGCTTGCATCAATCCTGCACAACAGTTGTTGGGATTTTCCCATTCAGTTAAGATAATGATGCTGAATCTGTTTTGAACTCATTTTACTTCTTCTTGATGGAGAACTTAAGTCAATCCTGTTCTTTGGCCTAAGCAGAGATGACCATTCTTGTGTCCTGGGTCTTCAAGGGGTCTCTAAGAAAACCCACCTATAGTCCCTGGAGTTTCAGAGGTGAAATTCAGCAGGTTCGGACAGGTTCTGTATAACCGGTGGTGGCGATTATGCGTAGTTCAGAGAATCAATAAATTGCACCACTGACTGGACCCTCCCCTCCCACTCCCTCCTTCTCTCCTCCTTCTCAGGCTCATACAAACAGAGCAAACAGGAGAAGGAGGCAAGAAGCAGCCAAGTTGAACGCTAGAAGACT
>JANHFT010005187.1:54568-68418 GCA_032467955.1 Pseudoxenodon macrops | reverse complement strand
CCCCTAAATCTTGAACCATAGTAATATACATAACTTTCAACTAGCACTGCATTTTAGAAACCTTTATTTAGTATAAATGTTCCTTCCTGGGCCCATATGGAATATTCTTATTTAGTATCTTCATATGGTTAATCAAAAGACTGAAGACTTGATGTTACTTGCAAATTATATATGAGATAAAAATCTAATAAATAAATGTGTTGCTTATGGACATAGATGATTACGATGAAATATGTTCATACTATATTGGACTGTGATCTAACAATACATACACTATATGAGAAGCTCCTGTAGGTGATTTTTTTTTTGTTACTGCACTACTTTTTAATGCTTCATTTGCTGTTTTAGTTTTTCTCTTTATTCTGTTTTATTAAATAAATAAAAGAAAAAAGAGACCTGTCCCCAGAATTGCAGTGTTTTTCCACTCCTGGCCCTACTCCCAGACAGCTCAATACCATGGTCTAAATATGATTGATAAAAAGATGAGGTTTTTCAAAGAATTTTGAACTCATACTACTAGAGTCAGTAGTATAAATGAATTTTAAATCTATAAATTGGTCACAAAAATGATTTCCTCTCATTCTCAGAAAAATGAAGTGGGTAACTATTGGTAATTTTGTTAAGATCATTTGATGCAAGCCTAATAATAAACATGCTCAAATTGTGTATAATTTGATTTAATATATTTAGTCTCGTCAGATGTTTCCATGTGCAATATTCTATTAATTATAACTTTTAGGTTTTTATTTTAATGTAAAGCAATTTGGGTTTGTTCATTCAGCTTTTACAGACAAAAAGTGCTGGAAGTGAGCTTACCCTCCAGCTGTACCTAATGTTGCTTTCTTCTCAAGAAAAAGTATAACCAGACAAATCAAAATCTTAAGTATTAAGTCTAAAAGGAATAGCATCTGTTTAGGCAAGGTTGACAAACAAGCAGCTAATGAACTGAGGGTGTATCTGTAATTAGAAGTATGAAATTGAATTTAAACAGATTTGTCAGAGTCCAGTCCTCAAACACTGCTATAGCCAGTCCACATTTGTACTGAAGTGTTGGGTTCATGAGGAAAGCTTTGTCCTGTTTTTGCTTATAATGAACATCTTCTTAGTTTACAATGTCTGATGTCATGGTAGAAAGACAGGAAGGTAAAGTGACTTAGCAGAAAGTGAGGGGATCCAAGGAAGTGGAAGCCAGGGAGAAACAAGAATTCCTGTCAATGGGAAAGTACCTGTCCCAAGTTGCAGGTTAACTAAAACAAATAGTTTACATTGCTAATGACAGAGCTGAGCCAAAAGTGAATGTGTTCAATTAAACTATAGATGAAGTCAGGTAAGTTTATCAACTTTCAGTAAAAGCTGGTGCTGCTCCCAAATCAGATCAAGAGGCCTCACCATTTGAATATTAACTGTAAGCCTTAAGATCTTCTAAGGGATTAAAAAATATCTCTCTATTCTATTTCTAGAAGAAGATCCTCTGATCCAAGGAGCTTGAAATCTTCCATCCTCTCTTTGTGAACTCTCACCAGAGGAAATTGTGATACTTCCTAGCTTTTCTCACTAATATTGGATCCACAGTTGGGAAAGATGTTTGTGATTACAGTACAGGAATGTAACATTTGAGATAGTTCAGTTTCTGGTGTCTAATGATATCTGTAGTATTAGACCTACTTTCACCTATATTACACAAGGATTGTTCTTGGTGAAAACAAATACAACTCCCCACAATATCTGGGGCTTCTACTGTGAAAGAAATAATCCAGAATAAGGCAGAGAGATAAAACAAAATATGTACACTGTTTTAGTTATTTATATGTGTCTTTACTTATTTACTAAGCTATTAAATAATTTTAGTGTTTTGTATACTGTTCAGATAATGAAACAGTGTAATACAATTGGAATTAGGTGAATTTATTTAATTAGGTGAAATTTCAACTTTTTAATGCTTACTTTGGTCAAACCATGGCAAGTGAAAAGAAATGAAGTTTTTTTCCCCATTTCTGTTCGAAATTGAAATAATGGCATTCATGTTTTTTTCTTGCCAACATGCCGGATTGAGTCTCAAAAGTAAAGTTTATGTTGCATAAGGTGAGAAACGCATCACCTGAGCAAGAGAAAAGGATTAGGAAATAGCACTGTTTGGCTTTACAAAGAAAGTGTGTAGAAACCCAAGGGATTAAAAATAACTGTGTTGATTGATTTCTCACTTTTCAAAGGCATTTTATTATTGTTATAACACTGTATTATGTATCACTATCACAGTTGGGATGACCTATATCAAATGGATTGCTTCAATTATCTTCAATTTAGGATAATTAAGAGTCACAAGAGTTCCAAAATGATCTATGAAAGGGGCTACTACTGCTCTTGACAGCATTACTAAAACAGATTGACAGTTTCTCTGGCTGCATCTTGAATTATTAATAGCTAGTCATAGGCACCAGAACTGAAAATGGCTGATGTCTTAAACCACAGTGCTCTGTTCTTTGGAATATGGGAAAGGTGATATAAAGAAAACATACACAAAGGGAAAACTTCTGTATTTCAAAGTTTATTTCCCAAGAATGTACATATTTACAGATTAGCAGACTTGGAAGGGACGTTGGATATTTTCTAGTCCAACCCTCTGCTTAAGCAGGAAACCCTGCACCATTTCAGAAAAATAGTTGTCCAATCTTAAAAACCTCCAGTTTTGGAGCACCCACAATTTCTGGAGGAAAATCATTCCATTAATTAATTGTTCTAACTGTCAAGAAATGTATGCTTTGTTCTTGGTTGTCTCCTTAATTAGTTTCCATCCATTGCTTCTTGTCCTGCACTCAGGTGCTTTGGAGAATAGTTTGACCCACTCTTCTTTGTGACAGTGCCTTAGATATTGGAACACTGCTATCATGTCAATCTTAGTTCTTCTTTCCATTAAACTAGACATACCCAATTCCTGAAACTGTTCTTTGTATGTTTTAGCCACCAGTCTCCTAATCATATTTGTTGCTCTTCTCTGCACGCTTTCTAGAGCAGTGATGGCGAACCCATGGCATGCGTGCCACAGGTGGCACGTGGAGCCATTTCTGAGTGCATGCGAGCGCTGCCTTATCAGCTCCAGCGTACTTGCGCACATTGGCCAGCTGATTTTTGGCCTTGATTTTCAGCCATTTTTCACCCTCCAGAGGCTTCAGGGAAGCGTCCTGAAGCCTCTGGAGGGTGAAAATGGATGTTTCCCAATGGGGGGGTGTCACACACACACATGCACAGTGCAGTGTGCATGGGTGGTGGTTGTGTGCCGCACACGTGTGTGCAATGGCATGTGTGCGCACGCTAACGCACACACTGCCATTTTTGTTACACAAGAAGAAAAAGGTTAGCCATCATTGTTCTAGAGCCTCAACATTCTTTTTATATCGTGGTGAACAAAACTGGATGCAATATTCCAAGTGCCGTCTTACCATGGCATTATAAAGTAGTATTAGCACCTCACATGATCTTGATTCTGTCCCTCAGTTAATGCAACCTGCAGGACTGTGTTGACTTTTTTGTCAGCTTCAGCACACTGATGGCTCATATTTACGGTAAGTGATTGTCTACTAGGACTCTAAGAGCCTTTTGCACTTGCTACTACTGAGCCAATACCACCTATTCTATACCCGTGCATTGGTTTTTCTTGCCTAAATGTAGAACTTTATTTTTCTCACCATTGAAGTTCTTTTTGTTAGGTCCAGTGTTCAAGTCTGTCAAGATCCTTCTGTATCTTGAACTTATCTTCAAGTATTCGCTATTTCAGCTTGGTGTCCTCTGCAAATTTAATGAGGTCCCCTTCTATGCCCTTGTCTAAATAATTGTTGAAGATATTGAAGAGTACTGGGCTTAAGGTAGAGACTTGGGGTATCCCACTGCATACTTCCCTCCAGGTAGATGCAGTTCCATTATGGATTACACATTAAGTGTGGTCAGTCAGTCAGTTATAAATCCATTTATCTCGCTATGTTTCCATGGAGTTAGGGCAAACTTTAACTGCACATTGTTAATCCACCACCAATTAAATATATTTTTCTGTTTGTTTTTTATTTTTTTACTATTATTGTTTACTATTATTGTTTTAATGCTTTCATACACACACACACACACACACTCACACTTGGGAGTATCCTTATGATAAGGATTAGATTGAGACAATGGCCATCAAGTTGATTTGGACTTTGATTCTAGGATTTTTTGCACAACGTATAATTATCTAACCTCTATGATACACCAGCTCACAAATATTTTGGTACCACTGTACTTTGAAAGTGTTGTCTCCGTCAGGACAAGCAAATATAAATACAATTAAACAGTGGTTAAATCTAAAAAAATTCCCTGCCGGCTCTGTGGGCGTGGTTTGGTGGTCATGTGATTGGGTGGGTGTGGCTTGGTGGTCATGGTCATGTGACCGGGTGAGCTCAAAAACCAACTTTCACACTTCACACACAAAAAACACAAAAGCCACACAACAATGCAGAAGCAGCTGGACTTCACACAAAATGGCCCCTGTAACAAGCAGGAACTTCAGAGAGTTATAGAGAGTTCAAAAACCAACAATCATACTTTGCAAAAAACAAAACAAAAGCTACACAACTGACTCCTACACAACTGGACTCACACACAATGCAGAAGCAGCTGGACTTCACACAAAATGGCCCCTGCAACAAGCAGGAAGCTCACAGTCACATTTCGGGCGAATAGGTAGTTTTTTAAAAATGCTTTTAAAAAGTTTTTAAAAAGGTTCTGACATCAGCTGATTGTCAAACAGCTGATAGTCGGAACTTTTTTTACTATCACTTCCAGCCAATAGGTAGTAAAAATGCTTTTTAAAAAAAAGGTTCATCAGCTGTGACAATCAGCTGTGCTCTGTGATCCTCAGAACCTTTTTTTTACTTTTTAAAAGCATTTTTTACTACTGGTTCTGTGAACTGGAAGCATTTGTTACTACCAGTAATGCTACTACGGTAGTAGCATTTTACCCCTGCAATTAAAATTTTATAAGAATTTACTTCTATAAAGCATTTCCAGTGCTTTGTGTTAATGAAACTCTCACCTTTATAATACATATTCTGCTGCTCAATTCTGATTGCAAATTTGCATTATTAAACAGAAGTTGGAATTTATGCAACACTTTTAAGTATTCTATCCACAAAACAGATATTTGTGACCCAGGTTATAAATGCACTATATATTTGCTAAACAGCTGTCATTGTGCTATGACTTATACCTTTCTTTTTCATTCCCCTGAAATTGTTTTATTAGAAAATACAAATAATTAGAAAGTAGAAGCTATTAATATATAAATGTTAAATATGATTTCCAAAATATAAATGAACAAATTTCCTTAAATTATACAGTGAATGCTAAATATGACATTGATAAGGTGTTGCAAAATGCATCAAATTATTTTGTAATATGAAAAAAGTGTATAGTTTTGAACTTAATACAATAGTCTGTGGTATTATTATTTGTTATTTATGAATACTAAAAAAAATAGGAAAGGGGGAAAAAAGAGCTGATTGGAAAAGGTAAATATTTAATTCCTAACTTCCCCCTTTTCAGTACTCAGACCAATTTGCACTGTTTAAATCACTTTAAAAGCCATACTGTAAGTGTTTGTATTTCCCTTCCTGCGTGATTTATTGTATGTATGGAACTCATTCTTGCTTAAGTTCTTTATCCGTTTCATACTTTGGTCTAGTTCCTGCTGCTCTGTCCCCATTTTCCACTCTAGTTCTTCTCCTTCTTTGCCTAATTATAATAACTGGTTTTTTTCTACTGAACACTGGCCTTACATTTTTGTGAGTCTCGAAGTTACTGATATTTGCATCCAGTTTTGCTATTTTGTCTTAAATACTGATTGCTAATGATCTTAGACAACTCAGTTGTCTTTATGGTATTTGCCCCAGTGATGCCAACATAATGATACATGCTTAGTCCTGTCATCACATAAATGCTACAAGACTGTGCTTGTGTCCCAACACCTAATGCATCATATAAGTATGTAAACTGTCATTTGCATGATGGCATCATCATATATGTTTTGCCATTGGCTGATAAAATTCTCCTTTAGATGCCAATGAACGTAGCATTCCTGCCATGACTCTGCAGTTTTGTAGGACCGCATGTAAGAGAAGCTGCCAATGAATTGACACTGTCATAACAAATGCAATTAATTAAGTCTTGGACTTTGAAGAAATGAAATTAGCCATTGGAAAAAATCCATCTTCATTACTTAAGTTCCTAATTCAGCTATCATTGGAAACTCATTCTATAGAGCATAATAGAAAATGATTTGGGCCATTTTCTAATTGGTTTCTTGCTAAATCTTCCTACATAACTGTAGGAAGTTGCAAAATAAGAACTGTTGGTAAGGGAGAAGAAGATGGGCAAGTGGGAAAAAGTGAAAGAAAGTAAAGGAGGAGATTGTTGACATATGAGAAATTGTATGCATTTTTGTGATGATGTAATTGGGCATATTTTGTCTGCTGTTCTCCCTTTTGCTAAAAATCTCCAGCTTTATCATGTTGAATTCAGAGCACACACAAATGTGTGTGGTTTCATTTTGACCCTCAGTTTCACACAAAACCTGAAATGCACATGGAAGAGTTTTAGTAATGATAAAGTTGGTCATTACTATTACTTTGACCTGACTTCTCTCAGCTGAAAAATAACAGAACCGGCTAATTACATCTGGATATGCTTGTAACCAGTTTCCCAAAAGTAAAGTTGCTAGTTGATCGCAATCATTTTAATTAAAGAAAATCTGTTTTTTTTGTTGGACCAATCCTTTAAAATATTTACATAATAGCCAGAATGAATTGCTCAAATATGAAGAGTTGTATTAAATATACCCCAAACACTACCATGATGGCTAATTTTTTTTTTTAATTCCCCTCAAGTCTAGTTCCCATGCTACATCGGAAATATAGATATTTATTTGGTTTGATATGTAGGTATGCATACATATTTTGAAACTTTGACATATATCATGATTTGGGGTGATTAAAGGAAATATGTCTACTCTATATGCTAATAAATAAAACTATAGTGCATTGTCAGAAGCAGCAACATATAGTGTATTTTCCCCCCTTCAATCTGCTATTCAGGAAATTCACCAGAGACAATGTGGTTTTAAAAGGCAATTTATCTGATTAAAAGTATGCTAGTCAAACAAGAATTAACCAATATTGTTACATTAATTAAACAGGAATTAAATCATCAATTTTGTTGTTTAGATTACTGATTAAAGGTAGGAAAAAGTATGTGCAATTCTATTTACACAGGAGCCATTTTATTTGTAAACATTAGTTTAACATTGATCTATCTGGATAAATCACATAAAGCATCTCTGTAATCCTGCATATTCTGGGTAACCCCACTCTTGTGATTCTTCACGCAATTGGGTTAATCTTTTGTAAGAAGAGTTTGCAAACATTTGGGTTTCAGCAACGGGTTGCTCTGGCTGTTAGAACATTCTCAGAGTATTCCAAATTAGTTTACTGATGCGCTGGATTAAATCCTGGCAGTGCTATGAATAGATAGCACAAGCAGGGAGCTTGTTCCAAAACAACATCTCACATGCAAAAGGTCTTGAACACTGAAATCCTTTTGAATCGAAAAGAGAGCTTTAACTAGAAAAAGCTTGGATTTCCTGTGAATCTCTTTACCATGATGTTGTTTCACTTTCCCAAGATCACAAGGTATGTGACTTGAATCTTGAGAAATGAACACGGGTTGCTCCTCCAAATCATGCAACTTTCCAAGTATAGTAAAGTATCCCAAAATTATTGCATACTAATTCAAGTAACTCTTAGGTTTGCCAATGCTCAAATAAGCACCCAGTGTAGAATGATTGAATGGTGGAAAAAGATACAGTAGCTATTTTCTGAAAAGGAGATGGGCATGGAAAAGAATGACTGGAAAAGAAAGTGACAGGAAGCACATTTTGATACATTTTTTACAAGGATAGACAGACTTGTTAGTCCTGAGCAGTTCCATGGCATCTTAACGGATGAGCTGATTGTTATTTGAAATAATTCTGCTTCTTTCCTCTCTTTGCAGGATATCTCTCCAACAACAGCTGATGCATTTTGTATTTCGCTCATAAAATTAAATTCTAGCTACCGGTATCTTATAAAATGAAGTAATCAATGGAAACCTAAGTAGTAATACATTTATCTTTAAAGTGCCATAAGATTCTTTTATCAGTTTTGACCTTTCTCATTGTTTGCACAAGTTATTTTCTCATTCATATTGAGAAACTAGTTTTAAATATTCCTAGGAAAGGAAGAAAAAAACTGGCCAGAGACTTGAATGGCGATATCAAAGCTTTAAAGTACAGTAGTTAGGATTGGACATAAGTGTATTTATTTCACCCTTGCAGAATTATTTTTGGGGATTATATAACTTTGCTACATTCATTTCTACTTTTTTGCTTCCTAATTATTAGTATATAATTCAAAATAAGATTAGAATTTACAAAAAACAGATGGAAAGTAATACATAAAATAACTTTTATCCAGAAGAACCCACTGTACTATAAAAACATGACAAATAAACTAGTGTTAAATACTGGATTATATATCTTCAACAATTAGCTGAATCCATCGAATATTTTCTTTAAAAGATGCTTACAGTTGTGTTATGGTTCTCAATCATCTAGTTATCGAAATTATATTTTAAATAAAGATATTGTTACTCTGAATTTTTGGCAAGCAACAAGGGTATCTGATCCTACTAAAGTTCACACTTTGCTCATGTTTTCTAAATAAGCATTGTTAAGATTATGTCAGTTTAGCATGATCATAAACACTGAAGTGTTTCAAATAACTAAGAAAGAAGGTAATTGTAATCCAAACCACCCTCGCTTCTAAGTGATTTAAAATATGCTCTTCCAAAATAACACATGGATGCCACTTTTCTGTAGGCAAAACCTGGTATTAATTCATTGAAAACTATACTCCCAATTGAAATCTGAAAAATGAAAATCTCCTTCATAAACTGAGAATTAAGCTGAATAAAAAAATATAGAGGATAATTTTTCCAAGTAAACCTCCAAAGCAGGGCATTAAATGTTATGTACCATAACAAAATGAACTTTATTTCATGTGTTATGTTTAAATGAGGCTCATCTGTCTTAATTTTTTAAAATTCATCAAGCATGTATTAGATGACAGATATAAGTATAAACATGATTATAAATACATGAAATGGATACGTGAGATGGATACGAATAAAAGGGAATATTAGGAAAGAGACGGTAGGTATCCTAGTGCGCTTATGCACGCCCCTTATGTTGTATGTTATGTTGCTGTTTTTAATAACAGTCCAATAAAACTAAGTTTTATCGTTTGAGATATACTGTATCTCTTAAGTATTCACAAATATAATTCAATATAATTAGCAGGCTCAATCGGCAAAAAATAATTATATTTCATATTCTACTGAATGAACTAAATGTGTCTTAGTCACATATAATAGTAGTAAGACTACATGAGTTGGGAATATTTCCATTCTGTATTAGTTGAAATGCAACTCCACAGTGCTGGTTCTGAATGAGATTTGAGATGATTTCTTTCTGGTGCATTTGAAAGTAGCAGTAAAAAGTCGTCCTCTTTTTTTAAAATCCTGTGTTTCTCTAAAACTCTACAATCCAGTTGCCCAGTATAATGGCAGGAGCTTCTTCTCATTATGTCTCTCTGATTTTTGGCTTCAACAGAAAACATGGGCTTTTACTCTCCTTCAGAAGACATTTGAAGTAAGGATCTAGGATGGCTAAATGAGGGAGCATGCTTTTTTATTTTATCTGTCTTTTGCGCATGAGTTAGTGAGAAGAGGAATATTTATTAATATTCCTTGCATTTTCTTTGTGAATCTTCTTCACACTGTTTTTTAGAGATTGGGGAATAGAAACAGCATTGTGGAATTGTTCATTGTATAAATATTATACTCATCTGAGGGATCGTTATTTTGGTTTCTGTAATATTTCCAATACTGAATGACTTTATATAACTTGACATATAATTCAAAATTGAACACAGTTATTCTGCTTCCTGTTTACAGAATTAGTTACATGAGTTAGATTAGAGATGTGTATCAGTCACATACCAGCTGTGCCATAGTAGCTATTTTCAGTCAGTGGAATTACATTCACTTTTCGAAGATGCCAACTTCAGGAAGATTCACCATTGGATTTGGATATATTTTAACTCTCAATGGAAACAACTAGTATTAAGTAATACTTGAATATTTCTAATGCTTTCTTATGAGTATATATGCTTCTCAATGATAGATAGATACATAGACAGATAGCTAGATATGCACACTCAGCAATTAATTTCTTATGTTTCTTGTATATTTATACATTTCTTTCATGGTCTCTTGTGCAGGCACATCTACATGAATTTAGGGAGTAAAATAAATTGCTAGTGCAGTCACTGCATTTTCCATTTCAATTTTCTGCTTGAGAAAGATAGCCTTATGCCAATGAAGTGGATAGTATGGTGATTGACTTTTAAATTGATACTTATCCATGCATCCCCATTGTGAATCAAGTCAGGAGAGCAGTAGAAATAAAAATGGGTAATCATCATTTGGCCTTTGTAACATGAGTATTCAGGATACTGATAACTCCACACAAACTGCCTTTGATTCAAAATTTCATGGAAATTACTGGTAGGATTTCACAAGTGTTTGAAATTAATATTGGCATAGTCAGACTCCCACAAATTGAGGCTTTTGATTCTGACCTGGAATTTAGCCTTCAGCCATGGAATGGAATGTCTGTGACTTTGGCCCATGAGCAGAAATGACCCAAAGGGAAACAATGAATAAGAGGCCATTAAAATTGCCCTGGGAAGGGAAGGGAAGGGAAGGAACACAACCCTGTGTGACTGCATTGACATATAAGACACAACCTCAGTTCTTGAAAAGTGAAGCTAATGTAAAACAAGGAGTCACTTGAACAAGGAAGTGGTGACATTTGTGCAGTATTTTAGTCTTTACATTCTAGTTGCTTCCTTCCTCAACTATTTTCATTTCAACGTGGAGAAACCAGCTACCAAGCTGAATTTGACTTGAACCTCTTATTAGCCTTATTGATGTATAACTAATTTGGTTAATGAAAAAATGTAAGTGTTCAATACAATATTTCCATTGTACTCTAATTAATCAGGCTGGGTTCACATGATAACATGCTTAACACACAGCACCCCCTTGCCCCACCCCACTACAACAAAAGATAGCATGTGTGTAGATGATACGTCTTTATCTGCTAGGTTTTTAATTGGCTTACAGTGGGTTGCTTGAACCTTGTCAGTATGTTTATGGTAGCTGAAGCAAGTATTATGTTAAGGTCCTTGCCACTGCTCTTGACAATGTAAGGCTCTAATGAGTAATTGCAGTGTATGTGTGTGTGGGCAGGGGAATATGGCAGCAACTAGTGATACACATAGAGGCAGATCTTTGTCTCAACCATCCTAGTTAATCTCCTTACCTCCCATTTATCTTTTAGGCAGTCTTAGCTCAAGCAAAAACACCAACAATTTCATGGTAATTGCTTTGATAGTTGCCCAAGGCATTTTTTCCCCTATGGCACAGTGTAGTTTGGGAGTGATGGAGATTGTAGTCCAATATATCTGCAGATCTCAGGTTGAAGAATGTCAAGAGGAATTCATTATAGTTGAATAAAAACAGCTTAGGATACAGATTTCTTTATACTTTATTCATCAGAAGCTGAAAAATGAATTGCAGAAGGATTATTACACAAATATGGTAGTTAAAAAGTTGACCATTTTGTACACTACAAGTTTAAACCAAGATCTGGCATGATTTGAATGGCAGACAATAAAATGGCTACTTGTATTCCTAAGGACCACATGTCCCACTTGGCTAGATGATGCACAGCAGCCCAAGAAAAAATGCAGAAGAAAATTTAAAAATTAAACATTTGCTGCTAATGGACAGTATTATTATAAGAATGTTTTCAATGCTGCCAAATGTCTTGTCTCTAAGCTTAATTATTAAAATAATCTGGGATATAATAAAATCCATAAACTTCCCCAATGGAAGCAATGAGAATTCTCCAAAAGCCAAAAGGCAACAATAAGACAGAATGCAGACTGGAGTTTTGCTTACTAGCGTGTGAAAGTAAGCAATTATTACTTAGTATTATTTGCATACAAGACATTATGATTTGCTCATAAAACTATGCTTTAAAATATTGACCATGTTGTTTATTCTCTTCTCTGAACTTATGCTTCCCTAGCTAATCTACATTTCTTGCTATTCAGTTTCTAGAATATTCACTGAATATTGAGCATTATTCCCCATAATATCAAAAGCCGTCAGACCATGTGCTACGATTAGTTTTAATATTGCTTTTTTCAGACAGTTGTAATGATGTGGTTCACATGGCATACTAAGTCACAAACGTCATAAGAGCTGAAATCACAATCAAGTTAACCTACAACTAAACAGGGGATGATTTAATGAACACAGAGCTAGAGTACAGTATAAAGTACATACCTCAGAGTCATAACAGTTCTTTTGGTGGACAGTGTCTCCACATCACAAAGGTTTCATTCAAAATTTCTCAGGACAATGTTGCCTTTTGATAATACAAATTTGCAATTGTCATTAAGGTCTCACCATGCCTTTGTAATCACTGAAGGTCTGTAACTGGACTTGGTCTTCAGTGATAATCTCCCTGCTTATGCATAACATTATCCCAGGTACTCATAATGTAGCTGTCAGGATTAAAATGTAGAAATAAAATGGCTTATTGAAAGCCATTGTGCCTTTAAGAAATGGAATAAGATATTAGCATTTCTTAAAACCATATTTTTATAAACGTAACTAGAAATGAGTGGAATCTTTTAACTCAGCTGTTCTTGATAAATGATTTTTTAAATATGTAACTACAGTTTCCTTATGGAGCTATGCTCCAAGCTGTAATGTTTCACTAAGGTCAATGATTTCTCCAGTTTTTTTCCCCTATTTCTGCTCCATTCCACAATCCCTACATGTATATTTTTCCTCCCTTTTGGGGGAGAGGTATTTGTAAGAAATATTTACTCTAATGGCAAACTTGGAGTAGTTGTTTATTCTGTTTTAGAAAATCTAGAATGGTGTTTCATAGCATTTCCACACACCACATGTTTGTGTTTTATCCTGCTCCAAACAAAGCCTGGTGTTAGCATAAGGAGATAAGCATAGTCGATATCTCAGGACTTCTACCTTCCAGCTTTGTAGATGAGACTCACTTTCTTCTGAGACGCACAGATAAAAAAATAAGCTTCACAACCTTCACCGTCAGGTGAGAGACTAGCTGCTAGCAGTGATAGTTTCACAGATTATACTATAGAGCTATGGATGTACCATAAAGGCAGTTAGCAAGAATAATTTGAGCTCCGTGTGTGTTCCTCTGCTTTGTGCACAAGAGTTGTGAGGAAGTCTGATTCTGAAACTGATATTTTTAAAATGGCAAATTTTTACGGTATGCATATGTGTTTCCCTAAAGATAATAAACATGGCATACATTTAAGTATTTGACACTTTAGATGGATACTTGCTTTTTATTGTTTTCTATATTTAAGCAGTACAAAAAGGTGATAAAGGACAGGAGGGAGAGAGAGAAAGATCGGAGTTGTTCGCAGGTGAATTAGTATACACTAAGTGATCAATGATTGGATAAGAAACTATTATAGTATTTCAACATGTGACACCCAAATTAAAAAAAAATGTTATGCTGGAACAGTAGTGATACATATGTATGTATGTATGTATGTATGTATGTATGTATGTATGTATGTATGTATGTATGTATGTATGTATGTATG
>JANHFT010005187.1:43381-54468 GCA_032467955.1 Pseudoxenodon macrops | reverse complement strand
CACATGCACCAAAGACAAATTCCTTGTGTGTCCAATCACACTTGGCCAATAAAGAATTCTATTCTATTCTATAAGAAAGGAAAGAAAGAAAATTACACTAGAATACTGATAAATATAAAGAGTGTGCCATTTTTATTATATTGTATTTTGATTTCAGCAAGTATCTGACTTTATTATTATTTCCAAGTACATTGAACAAAAGCGTTCCTTTGATAGATGAGTTTACAACGCAATTGCTAGCAATAACATATATTTTGTCTATATAACCATACACCCACACATTCAAATATATTACAAAAAAACAAAAACAGAGTTCATGCACCCAATACATTTGATTTAGCATTAAGCAATTTTCATTTCGGCAGGGAAAGCATTCAGATGTTATCATTTCCATGCTATGATATTTCAAGGAGATAGGCTGGGATACAATTCTGCTCATTTTCTGAATACAAAAATGTTTATGCAAAGTATGGATGTGCACAGAGGGTCTGATTTGAAGTTCTAGATTTTTGCAGAAGTATCCAATTCATGATTGTAGTCTCCTGTTGTCTAGCACAAGGAAAAATACAGATGTCCATAATTTTATTTTTAGCAGAATAAAAATTAACATACAAGCTTGCTAAACAATTGTGACATGAGATAATTACAAGGTGGTAGATTTTATAAAAATCAATCTTGTGCTTTTATGTTACCCCTTACATTGTTGTTTGGGTTAGAGTTTGATTAAATCTGAAGTAAAAAATAGTTTCTTTTGTCTTGCAAAATTTCAAGCATGTTGTATGTTCTTTTGTTTTGTTCTCCAAAGTGGCATTTATCAAGTTGCTATTCTCTGAATTCAGTGAAATAGTTTGTTTGTTTGTTTGTTTGTTTGTTTATTACTAGTTTATATCCTAGTGCAATGTCATGATTCTGAACAATGGACAAGAAATGAAAAGAAGAAAAATAAAATTAAAATACAAGCAAATAAAAGAAAATTAAGAAAACAAAAATAAATTAAGGATGATGTATATTGTAACAGTAAAACATTGCAAGTAAAAGATGGCACAGACAATTCTGTCCAGGGAAGCTTAGAGAGAGATTTCCACTATTAAGGAAAATATCAAGGGAAACAAGGTGGAAATGTGAAGAAAAAAATTGGGAAATATGTCACTTGTGTTTTGTTTTATGAAAAGAGTATAGAATAAACAGCTAAGTCAAAGCATGATAACACAGTTGCTCACATTGGGGTACCATTTGCCTCCAAATGGGCTTGAGGCAAGACTAGAACTCAGTCTCCAGGTTTCTAGCCTAATATCTTAACCAATACATCAAACTGCCTATTCATTCATTCATTCATTCATTCAGTTAGTTAGTTAGTTAGTTATTTAATATCAGTAAAAATAAAAATGGTTAATTGTCAAAAATACAATCAAAGGCAGGCAAAAACAATGATAAATGATGAAAATTATCTATATATCTCCAACCAAATGAAACAAAACCCAGAGATAGTTCTAAAGCTACTGGGAACCATATTGTGGCTTTACACGTAATCCTTGACTCAAGACCACAATTGAGACTATAATTACAGTTGCAAGTTGTTGTGGTTGTAAGTTGAGACACCACATAACCAGATTCGATAGTTCAAACTTTTTTTTACAGAAGTTATTATGTAAAACTGATAAAAAAAAGAAACCACTAGAAACCAGTAAAAAACATCACAAATGATGGTCCTGTGATTGTGGGATTCTGTAATCTATTTGGTGACAAGCTGGTCACCAAAATGTGGTCAGATGACCAGTAAAGGGGGTTGGTGTGACATTTTATGATGGACAGAAGTGCTTTATGGACTGTAAAGCAGCCCTTCCAAAGGTGTTGTAACTCTAAAAGGTCTTTCGATGGCTGGTTATAAGTCAAGGACTACCTGCAAACCTTTAATGTTCCTAATAGCAGCAGCATAGAGATAATAAGTAGGAGTCTAAGGGATCTCTCCTCTATTTTACATCATGAAAGACAAAAATTGTAGATGGAATGATGCATCCAATGCTATCTGCACAACTTCCCATATTTAAGATGGAATATTAAGGAGAAATATGGAGAAATGTGGGAATGTGGGATTGTTCATCCCACTTTCATGCTCTCTGGAGCCTCTTCTAGTTTTTTTGGTAGCTGCTAGGGTAAGATATCCTCTGCATGCTTCTTTTCATTTAGACAATTCACACATTTCCTTTCTGCTGTGGTCATTGTCCGTCTCTGTTGCTTTTGAGCCCAATCCGTATAGTTGCCTTCTGCTGGAGGAACAATGAAGCAGTTGGAAGTTGCTGCCCTTCTCTGTTGCTTCTCTGAGTATTTCTATTCTATTGAAGAAACAGGTAATGACAGGAAAGTTTGAGAAATGCAGTTCCGAAGAACTTCTGACCATGGTGCTGACAATGCTTAGGAAGCTTCCTGTCTGTTGCTACTGAAGGTTAGACTTCTTCACACATGAAATGATAAACACATCGCACAGTAGTCTGTCTGTCATATGATCACAGAAAGACATTCTGCAGTAATATACGCTGAGGGCAAATTCAGTTTATTTAGTCATATTGCCCAACATTGCAGGCTATGCTTTAAAGCAAATATGAATGTTTGGAAGCAGAATTTATATTCAGATCCTTCTGCTGGATCATCAGTTACACATACACACAATACAACACACACACACACACTGCATGTTGGTTCAGCAGCTGGATTAAGAAGATCTGCACAGCACTAGGTGATTTAACAAACCTGACATCTTATTTGAGAACTACCCTCCCTTCGCTTTCCTCTGACAGATGCTCAGTGATAGCAGAGCACTGACAGTGTGAGCCACCAGGTAACTTCAGAAATCTATTTATCTGGACTGGAACTCTCCTATATCATGTTCATTTCTATATCCCTCCCTTTTCCTTCCTCTAGACGTTCTTATACATACAAATGACTAAAAGGGAAACAATACTCATACATTTGCTGCTTTGACATGAAAAGTACAGTGCTCATCACTCCTATGAAGCTTATAAGGAAACACAGATATTACCAAAATAGCATACAGTCAGGTATTCTGCTTTGATTAAAATATATTGTGTAGGTAATTGTGTATATTTGCTAGCACTTTAAAGTACTCCTTAATATTTCCTAGCAATTAGTTCACATTTTTTTCCAATCCTGTAATAATAAAATAAATAAAATACAATAGTTGTAATAATTAGCTGCACTAGTTTTTTAAAAACTGGTTTGATTTTTGGACTCTTGTAATTCTCATTCTGTTCAATATGGGTTATATAACACTATACATGATGTGAATAATATACTCATTTAATTCAGTTCTGTACAGCAACAGTGGAGATATTTTCATATATAACTTTTTCTGCCTCTCTTAATTTTTAAGTAAAATGTTGATTCTGGCATCAAATATGTCTTCTGTATAATTCTCAGATTGATTTAGCAATGTATTTCACTCTTTTTGCAAACATCTGAACTAAACATTGTATGAAAATTTATTCTCCAAATTAGGATAATCTTGCATTTTAAAGCTGATGCTATTCTTTCTTGCTTTTTATTATAACAAATAATAAAAATAAAGAAGTAAACTGCCACAATGCAGTACAGTGAAGATGTTTGGGACAAGGTGTAGTTCATATATATTATATACAGAGGTGAAAGTCAGCAGCTTCTGGAGAACCAGTACTGGAAATTTGGAGAACCAGCAAATACCACCTCTGGCTGGCCCCAGAGTGGGGTGGGAATGGAGATTTTGCAATATCCTTCCCCCCAGGAGTGGGGAGGAAATGGAGATTTTTCAGTATCCTTCTCCTGCCATGCCCACAACATGTCATGGAATTCATATATTCATAGCTTGAATTTCCTTCAGGAAGTTGCTCTTTTAGAAAACAAAAGTATATTGTAACAATGCATCCTTACAATTTTGATTGCAGTTATCAGTGATCAGACTATAGTATTCTATCTAGCATAACTAAAGATGGTCCAAATGAAAAAGCATTCCAAACAATTCGATCCACAAAAAGTTGTCAGCATAATTATATGGGCATGAAAAACAGAGGTAGATTGCAAGGTATCACAAGTCTACAACATTGAAGTAAACCACTACTATTAAATCTTCCTGCTTTCATGACTGAAAGTGTCATTCAAGATGGACTACATCTGAAATTCTCTTTTTGCAATTATGTTTAATCATCTGTATGCAGATACTTATAAAGGACATTCAAAACTATTTGTGAAGATGGAATATAACAAAGAATTACCTTAGCATATCTTTGTACCTTAACTACACATGCCTAGTTAGAGATTCACAGATAAGAAATCATAAAACTCAGTATTTGAGGAATTATATTTTATGTTCTTTCTTTAAGCAATTGAGTTGGTTTTTTTTTGAAAATATATATGGGACTATAATTTTATTTTAGTATAAAAAACAAAAGAACTATTAAAATCTAATTCCACTGTTTGGATTTGTGGTAAAACAATCTAGGAAGTTATTCCTCAGAGACCTATATCTTTCACTATTCATACTATCCAGTATGGATAAGCTTCACTGACTTATGAAAAGGCAATTAGATGGTAATTTGTTTTTAGTTTTTAATCTTGTAACACATTAAAAAAATCAACAGAAAGTACTGCATTTAGAAAATAATGTTTTATGTTTTCAAAGCATATTACAATGTTTCCCCTACTAGAAATTAAAGCAATTTAAATCCAGCTAGTCCTCAATTTATGACCACAATTGAGCCCAAAATTTCTGTTGTTAGTGAGACAGTTGTTAAATGAATTTTGCCCCATTTTACAACCTTTCTTGCCACAGTTGTTAAGTGAATTGCTGCAGTTGTTAAATTAGTAACAGGGTTGTTAAGTGAATCTGGCTTCCCCATCGACTTTGCTTGTCAGAAGGTCACAAAAGGTGATCACAAGATCCCGGGACACTGCAGCGGTTATAAATATGGATCAGTTGCCAAGTGTCTGAATTTTGATCATGTGACCATGGGGATGCTGCAACGGTCGTAAGTGTGAAAAATGGTCGTAAGTTATTTTTTCAGTGCCATTGTAACTTTGAACAATCATTAAATGAACTGTTGTAAGTCGAGGACCACCTCTACATACAAAAGTAGGGCTACCAGACCTGAACTGTAAAAACCCATGTAGCTACAGTTCTCTGTACTGTATCTGTTTAATATCATCTGGTAGTTATATACATTTTTCATCCAAATTCTGGTAGCTTCATGTAAAAAATACAGATGGAATATAGTGTATGAAATTCTCATTGCATATTCAGATGTACGACAGATAATTTAAAAACTAAAGAGAAATTAAATGCAGAACTGAAAAATGTCTGGCTCAAGCGCCATGCTTTGCTTTTAAGCCTATAAAAAACAAAACAGAAGATTCTCTAGTTACTTCTGACATAAATTACTGAGACTTGTTCACATCATAAATAAGAGTTATAAAGCCACAGAAGAATGACTTTTTTGTCATCAATTGCATCAATTATTGATTTTTAGATGTCAGCTGAATTCCGTGTATTATTAATAAAGGTATGTATTGTAAATATGTATTTAAACAAAGTAGATTTGCTCCCTATACTTTTCCAGTTTTTTGCAGCTCAACAAAAGTTGTAGCAGGAGCATCTGCATGTACACTGATACATCATGGAGCTAGCAAACATCTCTCTATCATTCTGTCTGGGCTACGAGCCATCTGGTGCTCCCATGAGCTCCTTGGCAAATACATGGAAGGCAATTAGGAATGGGAACGAAATTTGCTTGATTTGCAGCTTAGTTTGAATTGAAACATGATTATCCTTTGATATTCATAACATTATATATTTTGCAGTATGATTTTGTACCATTCCCAAATGTGTCTAAAAATATTCATTCACAAAAATTCATGTAATTTAAAAATCCATATCTTGATGAAAAATAATTTACAAAAATGACTTGCTGCAAGAATCTTTTACTTGGAAAAAAAAATTCAATCATAGGTGGAAACAGAATAAAATATTGGTAAAGCTGAAAAAATGGAGTGAAACCAGACTTGACCAATCTATTCACGGTTAGAAATGACCAATTTTAGTGTGCTTCTGAAGATGATGTAGATTTTCAACTTGCTTTATATTTTTTCATTGTGATCTAGTTAGTTTTGCCTCGTAGTTGTTGTAGAATTAATTCATAACCTATCGCATAATACATTTCTATATGCAACGTTTCTCATCAATAATTGTGCATAAACCAGAGCTCTAAATATAATACTTTCCCCCCTTAAGATTAGGAAGTATCAGGCAGTTGAACGGTTAACCTTTATCTTTATAACTGATCCCATATGGCTCATTGATAGTAGATTTTGTCTACTGTGATAGAAGACAATCCTTTTTAATATGTTCTGTTCCCATTAAGGGCTGAAAAACATGCTGGACTGTAATGAATGTTAAATCTTTCCCCCAAGCATTTTAAGCAACTGTCTTAATCTTCTTAGAAATGCTTGATTTGACTGACTAGTCCAGAGATTGTTCTGCAGTTTAAAAAATAATGTTAAAAATCCTGTCCCCAGAACAGATTAGTTTTACTGGATGGCTTTGGAACTGTGACCTCAAAGATCAGTTTGTCCTAGTTTATGCTAAGTTTATGAATATGGAAAGGTTTAGGAAGTAAATGTCCTCATTATTTCACATTCTCCTTTCTCGGCTGATGCTAATTAAACTTTATAAGCCAAATAGTGGCTTTGAAAATCAATGCTGTTGGAAGGATGTTTGAATTGCACTGATAATCTGTAAAGAATTGCTACCATGTTCCTGCTGAATTGAACAGGAGCTATGCAAGAGCCCTCAAATGAACAATGCAGCAAAAACTTGCTGCAGTGCTCCTGGGCAGCTCTTCTCCCCTCCTCCTCAATAGAAGAGTTCCCTAAGCATGCATTAATGGTAGCTAGTTTTTAAACAGTTGTTTCTAACTTTTATTAAAATCATAGTCCAGCATATTTTAAATAATAGTTTATGAATGTGCATTTATTCATAGACAAGTATTTGAAAAAGCCCTGAGCAATCTGTATTTTGCTGCCAGCAAAATCTGGGTAAGAATCTGTCAGGATTTATTTCATTCCTTTGATTTATCTTTATTTATAGATTGATATATGATTTTTCTTCAAGACATTCAAGACATATGGAGCCTTTTCTTTTATTCTTATTGCAGCCCTGGGAGGAATGCTACAGTACTGACTTTTAAATAAGATAAACAAATGCTGGGCTGACTCCTATTACTTGGGTTGAAGAAATTCGTTACACCTTTTGAATAAGCAAGCCTTTTTATCCCTCTTTTTGCAGGGACTAAAATAAATAAATAAATAAAACTGAGCGATCCTTTTAGAAAGTAATAATTGGAGAAGGCATATCTGTAGTTTGGTGGCATCTTCTCTGATGCAACGGATGGTTCGTGTAAATGTAGTTTTATTAGATAATCAAATGTTAATCAGGGAATTAAGCAACTTTGGTGGTCACCTGGACCAGTCATGAAGGAGGAAGAAAGTACAAGAAACGAGAAAACTCCCCATTTGCAGTGGTGAATGCATATACGGTAATTGGTGTTTTTTTTTTTAAAGAAAGAACAACCAGGTAGGTAGACCTCATTCTGTCCTGAATATTTTGGGGGGGAAAATTCACCCTCATACATCACATTCTGATCTTTTCTAACCTATGCACAACCTTTCCAAAAGTGCCAAATTAAAAGGAAAGCAATATTTTGCTCCACAATCTTTGAACTTTACTTTTTTTCGTCTGACACTCGAATCTTTTTTTAAATTTAACCTGATGAAGTACAGACGAAAAGACTCTACATTAAATGGACAGATAGATGGAACTTTCTTTCAGTCATTGACTAATAAAAATGGAATCAACAACATGAACATACAAAACCCATGCCCTAACAGCAAGAACTTTTAGTAAATTACTGGTATTTGCCGGAGAACATTATACACAAAGTAGCAAATATTGGTAGTTTTGGAGAAATAAATTCATTTCGCAGTTAAAAGCTGTCAGGCCGCCCTGGAAATGTAAATAAAAGAGAAGTAATCCATTGGTGGCAAATGTCCTTGTAGTACTGGAAATACAGATGAATATTGGTTGTGCTTTTGATGGCATCCAAATCGCAGGAATATGGGTAAATAGTCCCAATGTCAATATTGGGAAAATATTATAGCTAGCAATCTCAATGCAATATTGAAAGATATTCCTAAAAAAAAGAATTTATAATCTTATGAAGAGCTTTCGTTCTATCTAGCCTATTTATGATAGCTATACTGAAATGTGGCTTTTCCTTGTTAATTGTTTTATTAATTGTATCCAGTGGTGGGATTCAAGTAATTTAATAACTGGTTCTCTGTCCTAATGATTTCTTCAAACAACCAGTTTGCCAGGCTGCTCATAAAGTTAATAACCGGTTCTCCTGAACTGGTGCAAACTGGCTGAATCCCACCACTGATTGTATCCCATTCCGAAATCTCTTGACATGCAGTGAGTTGGGAATATTTTAACAAATAAATAAATAAACTATGTTTTTATTCTGCACTGTTTATGGATTAGGGCTGTGATCCTAAGAAGTTCAATGAATTGAAATTCAATTTATAATCTCATGTTTTATTTTTTTAAGATATAAATCTAAAATTTAAAAGTGCCTATAAAATGCAATTAGAATATACATTTTTGTTATATAATTTTCTGTATAAACTGTAAATTTGCAAATGATGGTATACTAGAGAAAATCTGAATTTGACTCTGGAATTTTTCAGCTGCATGATACATGATTATTCTCCTTAACATTAACCAGAAATAATGTTTCCTTCCTTCCTAATTAGCAGGACAGTCCCAATGGGAATGGCCTTTGGTTATGCCAGCTGTAACCCTTTTATGTACCTGATGGTGGCAGAATAGAAGTAGAAACACCAGGAAATCTTCCCTAGCCTCCATTCTGTACATTTAAAGCAACACTTTGATGATGGAGATGATATATCAAATACCAATTAGTATGTGTAGCCCTTCAATCATTTATTACATTTATTTATGTAGTACTTTTAAAGATAATGATTCTCTTGGAATAATATAAATGCATGTAAGTAAAGATAAAATTATTAATTGGCGAATAATAATTGCTTGGGTGTACAAAAATCCAGCTGAGAAGCCTTCTGGGATATTTGTTGTATTTTGCATGGTATCTGAACCTGGAAATCCAATTTATTGTTGCAAAATATTTTATGATTCCTAAGCCAACAGAAAACCATAATTTGACTCATACTTCTTTACAATCTTGGTTTGTACACTTAGCCTTAATTCTGGTTTAGAAAGCCATTTCTTCCCTAGCTCATACAAAAAATGTATGATCATGTATTTCAGTTTATTTAAAATACTATTTTTCCATTATAAGAAAACTGCAGCAAAAATTAAACATTCCAGTGGTGATTTCATGAAAAGGTTCATATGACTTTTCAAAACCTGGATGCTTTCTGAGGCTTTTGAAATATTTAATGAATTCCTACTTATTTGATGAAATTATGTGCCTATTCCTATGATTTTAGGCACCTCATGAAAAATTTAAAAGACCATAAAGTACAATAGGTGAAACCATAAATGCTGCCCTTTTCCCAAATACTTAAAGAAAACTGCTGCATTCATACCCTTTAAGCCTTTAAACAGATCCGTTTGGCCAAAAGGTTACATGGCCTCCTATTATGTCAAACTTTCATGTAAAGCTTTCATGTCTTCTATCTCCTTCAAAACATCTGATTTTTTTCCTAAGGCCAAATTATTTGGTCAAACTATTTGACCAAAGTGAGTAGTAAACATAAGTCTACAACTGAGACAAGAATCAAGTCTTGATTCTTGACAAGAAATGACAAGAATCAAGTCTTAATTACAGATTCATTTGTGAGTATTTTTCAGGCCAATCTGAGAGGAAAAAAAGGCATAGTACACATTCACTAATTTAAATATTGACAAGGGCAAATGTATTCCTTGCTTGCCACCCTTGTTCTTTTGGGGTTTGTCATGGATTAAGATGATTACAGCTCCTTTACTGAAGTACATCTTCAGGCATGTGCTCCTAATTTTACTAACTAGTAACTCTTTACAAAAAAGAGAAGAGGAAGTTAAGTTTTAAAGTATTGGAGATGACAGCCATTATTTTGCTATGCCTCATTTAGCAAGAAAAGCTATGAGCTTCAGGGGAGTCTCCATCTTGTGTTTTAATGGAAAAAATTGCATACAGTGTTTTTCTTGGCATCATTGTTTTTTTTTTCCTTCTCAGAATTCTTTGGATTGCCTGATAGACTTTGCAAACTTTGTAGACCATGGGTGTCAAACTCATGTCATCACAGCAGCATCACGTGACGTATTGGGACTCCCCCCCTTCAATAAACTCTGCATGGGCATGGCCATCCGCATGAAGTATCGGCCCATGGGCTGGGAGTTTGACAGGCCTTTTGTATACTATTTGGAAGTAGGACCACTCAGCACTCTTCTGTGGTTCAGTAAAGTTGTCATCCTTTTGGGGGGTAGGGGTCCCTCACGAGCCTGAATAAAAGGACAAATGACTTGTGTAGCAGCCACAAAAGTAGATTGGCTGCTTTAATGAGTAGCTGAGATATGTGCACATGTAAAGTCCAGAGCATTTCTTCCTAATCAGTCTTTAAATCACTCTATTGCCTATTTCATACTAGATTTCCTTACTAGATTTCCTACCCAGCCATGATAAAATATAGTGGTAGTCTTCCTTGTTTTTGAGGAAGTGGCTTGCTCCTTTTAACCTGCATGGTCTTCATGTGCCAATACAGATTATGTATATTGGAGCCTCTCCTGTATATATGGAAACTAAATACACTTGTGACCCAGGGAAAAGCATGCATCATTGAAATGGGTCTAATAATTCTATTTCTTCAATTTTTAAATGACTCCTTTAAATTAAAGAACATTTGATGATTTGGTGAAAATTAAAGAATGTGGAATTGTTATTTCAACGGGCTCAACCAATAAATTAAAGCCACATTAATCCCAGTTCTGGGAATAGAGTTGTCTGTAGCTATTTGTTGTCTACAGT
>JANHFT010005187.1:31652-43281 GCA_032467955.1 Pseudoxenodon macrops | reverse complement strand
AAGATGGAAACATCAAGAAAGAAATGGAAGGTTTAATATTCGCTGCTGAAGAACAAGCACTACAAACTAATGCCATGAAAGCGGAGATACAAAATCCACTGACTATGCAACGACAAAATCAAAACTGTTTCACATTTAATGAGTGAATACAGCAAAATTATACAAACTGATTACGAAGCTAGACACTACCGAGTTGCTAAATTAATCCACTGGTCATTGTGTAAAAAATATCACGGTTGTCAAGGGCCGAAGCGTACAGTTTATTGATATTGCTGTACCAGGAGATGCCAGAGTTGAAGAAAAAGAACTGGAAAAAAATCATGAAATATCGCAACCTGGCCATCGAAACTACAAGGCTATGGATGAAACATGTAAATGTGATACCCATTGTTATTGGGACACTTGGTACCATATCCAAGAATTTTACAAAACACATCAAGAAATTTCAGCTTCTTGCAATAACACCAGCGGAACTGCAAAAAACTGCACTACTTGGAACATGATATATATTTTAGAAGATACTTGGTTGATACCTAGGATGCTAGCAGAAACCCCTATTAATCATTAACACCAATGGTATTTATTATTTTATTTTTAAATGTTCAGCTGACTGAGTTTCATGTTTAATGAATAAAAGAAATAATAATGATATCACCTTTGAAGATCAACACAGCATTTTAGAACATTCATTAGTCTAAACGGTGCTACCCAATGCCTTCTGATTTTTGTAGAGTATTGATTTGCATGACTTTCCTCCATGAATGGAAACTCAAATTCAATGTGTTTTCTTTGGCATGATAGACAAATTAACTTAATAAACAAAACATCCCCTGGGAAAGAATCTTTATTTCTTCCTCAGTATACAACTTTAGCTATCTCATATGATGCCACCTTATCACTGTCATTCAATTTAATTTATTTTAATTAACTCAATTTAAAATGGCTGCTCTCTCAAGAAGTCTCTGGGTAGAAAAAACCAACACAAAAGCAGATAGTCAAGACAACTAGAAGAACAAATAATATAAATTGTACAAAAAAAAATACAACGAGCTCAACCAATAAATTAAAGCCACATTAATCCCAGTTCTGGGAATAGAGTTGTCTGTAGCTATTTGTTGTCTACAGTCATTAAATTATTTCATATTTATTTTTTAAGGTCTTGTTATTGTTTTTCAAGTCTCTTCACATTTGATTGGATCTCTACCACACTTGAGACTTTGTGTCACTGTGAATTTGACTTCTTTGACTATATTGTCCTTCTTAAACTACTTGTGTTGCACTGTACAAAAATGAATCTTTGTGATGGAAAGCAATTACTTCTGATTTTGTTATATAAGATGATTTGGTGTGTTTGTAATATCACAAAACACATGTGGATAAAGAGTATTAAGAGATAAATTGGATGAAAGAATAAGCATCTAGCTCTTAATCTCTCCTTCTGTTGCCCATGCTCTGCAAATAGCAATAAGGATTGGTGTTAATAAAATATACACAGAACCCTCCTATTCACTTCACTTCTGACTTTCTATTCTCTTACCTTCCTCTGAAGTGTTTTGCACCATCATTAATGCAAAACTACAAGCATCTGGAGAGTATCTGTGCTGTGAGAGACATATATATTTCTTACAGAATGTCCAGAGACTCTAGAAAACGTAAGGAAGAGCTTTGCTGTAAATTTTCCAATCTTACAAGTCAGGTTTGACCATCTGAGACAGATTCAAGTAGTCACATTTCACCAGAGTGCACAAATTGCAAATGACTAATGATTAATAGAAATGTTCCAGGTCCAACATTTCTTTCTAGATGAAGATAGAAAAGGCAAAATACCAAAAAAGTAATATCTACATCATATTTATGAATCAAATTTGTATAGTTGTCCATTTCACAAAAAGTGACTTTGGGCAGGTTACAGAAATTAAATAAAACAACAAATATAAAAAAACACACAATCAAAGCTAAATATCATAAAAATGAACATACAGAACATATATGAACATACATAAAAATGGCAACTCTAGCAATGGAGGCATCTAAGTATGTCTTCATTTTAACATCTAAGTAAAGTATATTGAACAGACAAAAATATATTCTATAGAAGACTCTGCTGTGACACTCTCACCTTTAATAGGTCATAGTAGAATTTTATTAATCAGACTTTTTAAAAGTAAAAATGTAAAAAACAAACAAACCTACAGAAAGAAACTAGTTTTTTAGTGTAGATGAAAATACCTTTATAAGAGGCAGTCAGGATGGCACCAGCATTTATCTATTGCAGTGTAAATATAAATCAGAGGCAAATGGGCTCTTTCTTTGAGATGGGATTCTTCCCAAGAGCAAGTGTTTATTGACCAAATCATCAATGTGTCAACTATGGTTTATTCCTACTCCACTTGCTGCTTACCCACTCCTCAGCAATTCACCACAGCTTCCTCGTGTTTCTTAATGCTAACTGCTTAGAAAAAAATGAAAATGAAACTATTTATGATGTGAAACACCTGAATTTGAGCAAATAAAAACTAAGTTATCTCTCATTTGTTTGGGCCTGAAAAAAAGATGGTCCAGATAATTATTTATTTAGCAACACAAAGAAATTTTGTCACAAATTTCTGCTGCTTTTAGTTATTTTTACTTAGCTGAACTTCAAAAGTAAATTGCTGTAATTTTAAATTTTAGTCTGATTAGACTTACTGTTTTATCTATATTAATAGACATATTAGCTTCTTGTCAATCAGCAATAACATTATTACATCTAGTGAAGAAGACTTTACGCTTCTTTGGTTTCATAAATGTCTTTCATATTTCATTTATAGATAGCATTTTGATCATATTTCATTTAGAGATAGAATTCTATAAGGGTAAAATGATTGAGCAAATATATGAGGTGCATGTGGCAGAAAAGGACATTTAAATCACTAATGTTTTCAGTCATTAACAGTTGAATTGATCTCAGAAATGGGCACCCAACAGTGAATATACTATATAATATGTTCTGAAGGCTTGCCTCCAATCAATGATGCCGTGGTAGCAATTCACTTTGAAGGGTAGCTCCATATAGAATACATTACCATGGAAGTAATTAGAGCATAAATGAGTACATCAAAATGTAATTGGTCCTGAAAGATTTAATTGGTTTGCTACTCAAATCTGTAAAAAAATACTTATTGCCATCCATGCCAGCAACACGCCCAAATGTTTGCTAGATAATAATTTGCTATGATTCCTTTTCTAAACACCCACTTTCCTTAAAAGAAACTATCTTTAATGCCATGTTGTGGATCAACTTGTGGGTATCATATAAATAAGATTATTTTATTTATTTATATTGCCGCCATGCAACAGATTTTTGTTGAATTTTCCACTATGGTGAATGAAAATTCAATGTAAATTGAAAAAATATATTGGCTCATTGTTATTTGCCATCCTATGGTAATTGTACAGTGTGCGATGTACAATGTCTTCTACTGGTTTTAAACATGAAGTACCTAGAACATTGTAACCTGGAGAATATCAATATATCTATGAACTAGTTTGGTCTAGTAGTTCAGGCACTAGGCTAGAAACCAGGAGACTGTGAGTTCAAATCCCACCTTAGCCATGAAGGCCAGCTGGTTGGCCTTGGGCCAGTCACTCTTA
Organism: Pseudoxenodon macrops; assembly: GCA_032467955.1. Lineage (NCBI taxonomy): Eukaryota > Metazoa > Chordata > Lepidosauria > Squamata > Pseudoxenodontidae > Pseudoxenodon > Pseudoxenodon macrops. The sequence continues at coordinate 39,648 of JANHFT010005187.1, read as the reverse complement.
GCCCAACTCACCTTGCAGGGTTGTTATTGTGAGGAAAGTAGGAGAAGGAAGGAGTAATTAAGATATGTTCTCCACATTGAGTTTATAAAACTAATAAAGGCAGAATATAAATAAAATGAATAAATAAATAAATACTAGATCTTCTGGCATTTACAGAAATAATCAAGGGTATTCTATAATTGTCTCTCCATCATCCAACAATAATATTTCTCTAAAAGGTTGGAGGACTGCAGACTGGGTGATAATTATCAAGGATTACTGGATCAAGAGCAAGAGAGGCAATGCCTTTATAGCAAATCTGCATACAAACAAATTGTGCCTATTTAAAGTAATATTTTTCCTATTTTAAATGGGATAAAAAAGCAGTTTTCACTTTTTGAGTAGCCAAATAATCATTTCCCCAAGATTTCCATGAAACGTATTTTAGGACGTCTAAGAAATCTTAAAAACAAAATCCATGTACCCATTGGCTCTGTAGAAGTAATGTATTAATTAGGAACCGATACATAAGATTTCATAATATAATGATTATGATGAATCTTTAAACCAACTTTCAAACAATTAATTGAGAGAAGAAGCAAAGTCACTAGGTAGCATGAGCACTAGAACTATTATGCTATATGTTCCTGTGGAGGCTAATGTGTGGATTTGAGATGCAGAAATGAAAATAAAAAGGACAAGCAGTGGAAAGAAATATGAACAATTACATACTGCTAGTAGTAATGTCAGATAAGGGCGAATGAAAATAATGCAGGTGATGGACCCAGGCAATGAAAAATAACACAGCAAAATGAACACAAAGTACAAAACACAGATGAGCTCAAAACCCAGGAATAGATTCCTTGGAGACCCACTAGCTTAATTTAATAGATAAGATTTAGAACTGGTTCAACTTTCCTTGTAACAAAAGACCAAAATTTCTGAGGCTTTTGTCTCAAGAGAAGCAAAAGCTAAGTGAAGAAGAGAAAGCAATTGTCAATTAGAAAACTTGAAAGCAGCAAATATATGAGATATGGGCATCAGCACAAATTTATTCATAATTGCTTGGAAGTGAAAATAGCAGGGTAGATTTCTAAATAAACATGCATAAGATTGTGATGTAAATGAAGAACATCCAACATAAAACTTTAATTCCACTTTAACTGCAGCTTTCAACTGCATTTTATAGGAGCTGTACAAGAGGTCATAATAACACCTGCTAAGGAAGGAAAGAGCCTAACTTATGGAACCTTAAAAGGCTAGCAATTTTTGCATAGGATAAATCCTTTCATCACAGCTGTGCAATAAGTAATGTAAATAATACAATAGTGCATTCATGAATAACATCAAAACCCCCAAAAGAACAATTCAAACATTACATTGATGTTTAAATGTGATAAAGGATAGAATAATAATCATTTAAAAAAGAATGATTAAAAAGTGAATTCAAGATAACAGATCTGAATTATCTGCTAAACTGTAATGTACCGGTAATGACTTTCACATTAGTGTAGCACTGTTTTTATTGGTTCACAAAACAGTACTTTAAGGTCAGTAACAGGATGTTGTGGAAAATTGAACTTTTCCAAATAATATGCAAAATTGCTTACTCTGATGGGTTACTAATGTACTTTCTGTCCAAATATCTGCTTGAATGCACATATAAATATGAGAATATAAAATAATATTTTTCCCAAGTTATATAGCATGTACACCACAATTTTAGCACTGTATTTCAACAAATGGGGCATTGTCATTTCTAACATAATAACTGCTTATTTCAAACAATGATTTACTGCAATTGTGGTAAAAGACATATTTTGTGATAGTGGTGTAGAGACTAAATGAAGATTCAGTCATTTGTAGCTGCTCAGTCTTGAGAAGACAAATACACTAAATTTTCATTATTGTTCAGTAAAAAAAATTACAGTACTTGGCTTGGAATGTTTGGTAGTCTTATTCCAAAATAAGTCAAATTTTCTCTAAGTAAAATAAGTAGACAATATGTTGATTGAGCTGTTATCACTTATCCTTACCCAGCATCATCAGAGTAAGAATTTCCCTTCCATTCAGAAATATTCAGTTGGAGTTACAAAACTATGAAAGACAGTTCTTTGCTGAAAAGATTTCTAGTGGTTGGACAGAAGAAACTAGAGAATTGAGAATGGGCTTTGATTAGATGCAGTCACAATTGGCTGAACAATCATATCCACAGAGGGTGCATTAGTGGCAACAGCTTGGAGGTGAAAAGTGCAGCCCTGGGGGACTCAGTCCCAATTTTTATGCTCTTTATAATTTTTCTCAATGACTTGGATGAGGCAATTGAATGGACACTTATAACATTCCAGAACTAGAAGGGTGGCTAATAGTTTAAAATGAAAAAAAAAAGTAGATTTGAGCAATAGGCTGAAACGAATAGGATGAAATTTAGAGGTTTTGCAGCTAGATAGGAAAATGAAAAGCACAAATATAAAATGGGCTAAACTTGATTTGGCAGGACTTTGGATTTCCTTGCTGCTAATAAGACCAGAACTGTCTTGGAGTGCATTAAAGTTAACATCATGTGAAGTAACTGTTCATGCCCTACTTGAACTCCTTTTGGAGTATGGTGCAGATTTTGTGACACTAAAAGAGTAATGATAGTTCAGAGGAACTAGCTGCTAAAATGGTGAAAGGTCTAAAACCAAGCCCTATAAAGAATGGTTAAATGTTCTGTGTTTGCTTAGATAGCTTTAAATATATCAAATGTTTTCACACCAAAGATGGAGTAGACTTATCCTCTGTTGGACGACATAGAACCAAAATGGATTTGTTAAAACCACAAGGAGGAACATTCAAGCTAAACATGAAGATTAATGGTAATCTAGATTACCATTCTCTAGATATGCTCTAGAGAATCATATATAGAGCAAGACACTCAATCTGTCTGTCTGTCTCTGTTGCCTGCCTGCCGGCCTATCTCTCTTTGATACAAATCAGATTTAAAACATCCCATTTTAATCAAGTAAAATTAGGAACTATATTCAAAACAATAAAAATAATGCATTATCTGGAGGATGGTTATATTGACCTCTCATTGAGAGCCCACCCTGCTAGAGATAATCAGATAGGTAGATGTTGCTGGGAGAAGGGGAAGAAGTTTCCATTTTTGACCTTTAAGATCCATTCCAATTTTATAATTTTATGATATTATGATTATTAATTGATTAAATTCTTCTAGACTCAGAGGAAATGGTTTAAAGGAGTTTGTGAAGCATGCTAGGTAATAGGAACGTACTGAGTGATTGGAGATGTCATCACTTACATAGAAAAAACATTTTTCTTAAAGAGTTGCTGCTTTGTTCTACAGATTACTTCTTGGTGGTTTTGTATATGAATTGAGACCTACTCTTAGGAGTTTTTAAGCAGTGGAGTATTTTAAAATGTCTAGTTTTTCATTGTATTTTAAATTATAAACAGGTTTTCAGGATGGTTGATTCTCAGTAGGTACCTACCTGTTTTGATATATGGCAACATCAACATAAGGAAGACAGATGATAATACCTCAAACCAAGTTCATAACTCCTCCCAACCCCAATCTAGATAGCATACAGCATGTACAATAAAATAGATAGCAATTTGTATTTCACTGGAACTCTGTTCCCAATGGTAAAAAATTAGTAGATTTTGGAATAGGTCCAAAAAAGGGAACACTTTCCTCTGTCCATCCAAGTGTTAATCTCTTTATGTATTTATCAGAAATCTTTCTAAGGCACTTCATGACACGATGGGGATTAATTTGGATGTGGTTTAAACCAGCATACTGAAAAATAATTTTTAGCAGTGAGAAGCTGCTGCTGAATGTGGATCTGGGCAAACTGGTGGATCAGAAAGGCAAATTCTGAGGAGAATAACACACTTTCCCTCTTACTTTAGAGGGAAATATGCAAACTCTATAGTTTAACACATATATGTGTAAGTATGTAAACTGTATGGTTTAACACAACTCTAATACATATCTTTCTTTCCCTCTACTGTAAACACCAAAGTTCATCAGTGGTGGTTAGTGTATATGAAGGCTGATGGCGTATATACTGTCAACAGAGGTCATAGAAGACAGAGGAAAGGGATTATAAATTATGAATTCAAATGGTCTTCTTCAAGCGCCAACGTTTCTCTCTCAGGTCCTCCTCAGGGTCCCATAGGATTGCAACCTAAGCCTTTACCATTGCTTATTGTTCAGTTGGTTAAATTTTTTTTAGCCTATGGACCTTCTGATTGTTTCATGTTTTGTACTATGAATTATGCAAGTTTCCAGCAAAGCTGGAAGCTAGCTCTGTGGCTTTACAGAGATGTATCTGCTGTAGGATGATTCCTTATTGCTATTGTTAAGTACAGAATACATTTTATGATATTCTCCAGCAATTTATTTTATTTCTAAAGAGCAGAGCAGCCTAACTATGGGAGTATTATTATATTTGCTGGTCTTCTTTCGTTCATTCATTCATGGTTTCACAGAAAGACAAATATAGATTTTATCAGTTTTTTTCTTTAAAAATTGATATTTGTTCCTTAGGACTTGAAGTAATTACAAAATGGATTTATGGAAAATTTAGTTTGAATTTGATCATGCCATGATCAGTGGAGCAAACCTCTATGTAAAAGTAGTTAGTTACCTTCTTAGAAGATATCATTAGTGGGGATTTGTAATCATTAATCTCCTTTTAGAAGAAATAATAAAAAGCTCCCAAGTTAAACCCTAGATTAAGGATTGTCAAAAGTAATATCACATTTAATCATTCAAGGACGGGCTTCAGTATTTAAGTACATTTCTACAGAATGTATATTTTTAGTTCAATAAATGAGATAATAGGTATCTTAACATCAGTGTATACAATGCTATTAAATCTAGGAGTCAGTCATTTTCCATAGTCTGAAAGGCTACAAGAACTTTTCATAGGAATTGTTCAGTCTTTCATATACTAGGCTACTGCTTTTAGTTTGCATTTTTAAAACAAATTTACAATATTTTAAAAAGGCAGCGAATATGATCTACCTTGAGATGTACAGCTGATTGTTCTGCATCTAGGCTACATATTTTATCTGTATGCTGATTTTGATAATGCTCCCAAATTAAATAATAGTATGAGTTCACTGGAATTGCAATAATTTTTTTTAAAAATCATTCATTATCTATCATTTTTCCATATGAAGCAAAGTTTTCTTAATTCATCTAAAACAAATGCAGCTTTTTCAAGCCATATTTTATCCTCCATGTTATTTATATCAAACTATAAAGTCATAGTTTATAATTTAAATGGATGTGGTGGCTCAGTGACTAAGACACTGATCTTGTCGATTAGAAAGTTCGGAAGTTCGGCGGTTTGAATCCCTAGTGCTGCGTAACAGAGTGAGCTCCTGTTATTTGTCCCAGCTACTGCCAACCTAGCAGTTCAAAAGCATATAAAAAATACAAGTAGAAAAATAGGGACCACCTTTATTTTTAAACTATACTACAGTATAGTTTCAGCATTGAGTTGGGACTTGTGAATCTCATTGAGAAGAGAAAGCAGACCCTTGCAAATTATAAGATACATTTTCTCACTGCCACTCTGGAAATAGATAAATAAAAAAGACTGGATCTTTTATTTAATATAAGTGCAATTACAAAATTATCTCTTACTCTATAATTATGAAAGTTCCCTCTGAAATTCTAATTGGCAACATTTGGAGTAGACACTTTATTGTAGATAGTACATTCTTTATGGTACCGTAATTGCAACTGATCATAACCAAGATAACTTTAAAATTATCCAACTTTCAAAGTCTCTTTTAATATCTTGCCATTATTTAACATAGTTATTTTGATATATTCTTGATTGTTGCTTGTCAAATGAAAACAAAGGTATTTTACTGAGTGAGTTATCTGATAATCAGATTCTTTTTACAGAAGATTGATTTTTCCTTGCATTCAAAATCTTGTAATTATTTTTGGTTTCTGAACATTGATTTTATAAACATTCTTAATCTACCTTTCTTCTTCTTTATAAAAGGAAATTTGCTTATAGGCCCTCATTCCATTGAAAATAAATTTATTCGATGTGGATAGAATGTTTAAACAAAATACTTCCTGAATATTTTGATTTCTAGGAAACCTGGAAAAGAGAAAAAAAAAACTAGGGATGAAACAATGAAAGCATATCGGAAATCAGAGCAAAATTATATGTCTCCAATCAAGCATCAATCCATTGTTATAAAGGTAGCACAGCACTCTATTTCTCCTCCTTTTTCTTCACCACTTCAACTACAGGTAGTCCTTGACTTACAACCGCAATTCAGCCCAAAATTTCTATTGCTGAGTGAAACATTTGTTAAATGAGTTTTGCCCATTTTATGACCTTTCTTGCCACAAGTGCTAAGTGAATCACTATAATTGTTAAGTTAGCAACACAGTTGTTAAGTGAATCTGGATCTCCTATTGACTTTGCTTGTCAAAAAGTTGCAAAAGATGATCACATGACCCCAGGACACTGCTATCGTCATAAATATGAGTCAGATGCCAAGCACCTGAATTTTGTTCACGTGACCTTGGGAATGCCACAGCAGTCATAAGTGTGAAAAATTGCCATAAGTCACTTTTTTCAGTGCCGTTGTAACTTTAAATGGTCACTAAATGACCCGTTGTAAGTTGAGGACTGCCTGTACCGGCAAGTGATAGCATTCCCGTCTGCAGCAATTCTATCCTTATTAATCTGCTGCTAAGACTAAATGATGAACTTTCATGACATAATATAACCTTTGGATTGTTTGAGATGTTGGTTTGAACATGATAGGAAAGCAGTATATTAAACATGTACACATTCCTTTTTAATATCACTAGTGGTGACCACTAGACTTTTTGCATGTATTTCTGTTTTACTACATAAATAGGGAAATAGTCTGATAAAAGTCAATAAGCTTTTTGTAAGTGTTGTGCTTGATTAGAATCCATATGACAAACACATATATTCTTTCTTCTGCTCTAATCTCTTTTCCTTTTTTTTTGTTCTTAACAAAATGACAAAGAAAATGTTTCTATTTTTTCTGTTATAATAAATGTAGTAATGTAGGATGCATGAATCAATCTTATCTGTGCGGACCCAGCAAAATGAAAGGGATAATGATGCGAGAATAAACTGTCAATGCATAATTCATTTTGGACAGTACGCTGTATTGAGCTCTATCAGACAACACTTCAGAGCAGAGAGGTTTTCAAAAAATGTCTTGAATTCATCCAGCATCACACCTTGTGCTTCTGCTTGGGTGCCAGAATCGATCATTTGGAATGAGGAAAGTGCCATTCCACTCTGTTGCTAAAGCAGAGAAAAGTAGAAAGGGGCAGGATGTTTCTAGCCAAGCAAATCTTGGAGAACAAGTCAATAAAGGATCATCCCATTACTATTTTTAAAATACAAAATGCTTTATGGTCAGTAAAATTAGACAGATGATGGTACTTTAGGGAGACTAGAGAAATATTGCTTTCTAATTTGGGCCAAGGGTTATGAAAGATATACCCTTAGATCTGGGATCTCCAACCCAAGGTACTCAAACCCTGATAGAAAAATGTTCCATAAAGAAAATTGAAATTGTTATGGTATGTCTTAAACATATATTTATTAAATTGAAAAAACCTAATCCTAAAAAAAGTTAGCAAGATGAAGTGTGAAAACTAGATCTGGATTAGCTAGGGATCTCTTGTATCTGTTTAAATTTCACTAAATGATAAAATTAATGCATAGCATATTTAAACAAACTAAGAGTCCATTGGAGTGAGTGGCCAGTAAATTCAAACAAACAAATAAACAAACAAACAAAGCATGCTTTCTGAGTGGAGATGTTAGCAAAGACTTATTTAAGAAGGCTAGGAATCTACCCTAATTTATCTATCCTACTTGGGAATCTATCCAAATTCATATCCCAATTCATTCTTGACAAATGTATCTTGTATTTTATGTATACTGAGAGCACATGCACCAAAGACAAATTCCTTGTGTGTCCA
>JANHFT010005187.1:21128-31552 GCA_032467955.1 Pseudoxenodon macrops | reverse complement strand
TGGCGACACATGCATACTGCCAGAAAGTCAGTTCTGCGCATGCACATAAGAAAAAAAATCCGAATCCCCCCCCCCGAAAAAAATTATAAAAAAAATGATGGCAGCACCCACAGAGCAGCAGAACCGGCTCCGTGACATCATCAGCGCCCTAGTATCTACTCGGTAGAATCGGTCCGAACAGGTAGGAACCCACCTCTGCGCTTAATGTACCAAATCCTAGAATGAATAACAGAATAACAGAGTTGGAAGGGACCTTGGAGGTCTTCTAGTCCAACCTCCTATTCATGAGTGAGGTTCTTAGATTCAGTTTCCTCTTTAAGATAGCCATTTCTCTTTTCCTTTGGTGGAGAAATTCAACATTTGCAACATACAGCCTTTTTTGGAAAACCAAGGATTGCGGAATATACTTCCTCCAAAAACTTTTACTGAACTCATTCTTAGCTTTTATGGTGTGTCTAATTTTCATCATCTCCCGCTTGTAGTTTTCATTTTTTCCTACCCATCTGCTGTTTTTTTTTCATCCCACAAAAATCCCATAAAGAAGGAGAAGAAAGAAAATGGAATAGAATAGAATAGAATTCTTTATTGGCCAAGTGTGATTGGACACACAAGGAATTTGTCATGGTGTATATGCTCTCTCTGTGCACATAAAAGAAATTGAACTGTATTACTTGATTTGTAGTTTGAGGAACTTTTCATCTGGAATCACTCTAAGTTGCATTTTAGCTTTTAAATTTGGAAACTGAACTGCTACATTTCATTTCACTTGATGAAAGATTTAGACTTAAGCTTAAAATGTGTTGCCACTGGAAAAGTTCAAAGTGCTGAAGGTACTTCTTTTATTTACTACATGCATATTTAGAGGGAGTTCAAGGCAGATTACATTAAATGTCATTCCACTTTATCCTCGCACTGATTTTGTGAGCTAAGTACGACTAAGGGAGAAAGCAATTTGTAATTATCTAAAGACTTTCATACATAAACCAAGATTCAGAGCTAGAACATGCTGTCCAACTTTATGCAATTCTACCTGATTGGCTTGAGACTTTTTGGGTGGCATACAAGCATTTTAAAATTAATATAGTGTGATAAAATATAATGTGTTTATGTATTTATTTATTTTAAAATAAATTATTTACGCAATCAGCTACATTGTAATTACAAATCTAGGCAGCATATAAACCCAAGAAAGCAATAAAAAACAAAACAATGCAAACTATAAAAAGTCACAGCATTCTGAGTCAGCAATCTTTGTATTTTTCCTATATATTATTATGTACATGATTATCCCAATCTCTAAAACGATTACAGGTAGTTTTCCTTTATCTACTGCCTTGTTAGCAACCAGTTTTACTTAGTGACTACTTTGCTTAACAACTTAGTTGCTAGTCTCAATTTTGGCTGCTAAGAACCACCTGTTTCTAAAAATCACGCTAAATGTGGCTTTGAATGTTAGTTCAAATTGGTTTAGAATATCTTGGTTTGGAATAATTTCTTTAAAGAAAACCAGTTAATTGTATGTATTTCATATCCCATTCTGTGCAGGGATTCAACACATAGCATGAATGTGCTGATATCGTAGTTTTGAATAATGACTTGGCCTCTGTAGTTGTCATGAGAAACAAAATGTAAACATAGGGTTCAAATATGTTTTTTATTTTATTTATTTGTTATCTTGCCTTTTATTATTTTTATAAATAACTCAAGACAGCGAATGTATTCAACACATTTTCCTCCTCCTATTTTCTCCATCGCAACAACTTTGTGAGATGGGTTGGGCTGGGAGGCAGTAACTAGCCCGAAGTCACCCAGCTGGCTTTCATGCCTAAAGGTGAGACTAGAACTCACATTCTCCTGGTTTCTAGCCTGATGCCTTGACCACTAGACCAAACTAGCTCTCAACATTAGATTAACTTCAAAAGAATATATACAACACATTATGATGTTCTTGACTTCTCATAGATATCCAGATGCCATACTATAAAGCAATGTAGCTGTCAGTGTGCTGTGTCATCTCAATATGAAACTTTTAAAACACCAAAAGATAGAAGGTAAGGTAAGAAAGGTGGGATACTTTCCCGTGAATGTATTCTAGTTGAAATATAATAGGGATGTATCTCGCATCTTATAACTTGCACCTGAATGTATCAGAAGCTTCCTTTGAAAAACATCACTTGCAGGGGTGAAATGCTACCGATTCGGGCCAGTTCACCCGAACTGGTAAGGTAGTAAAAAAATGCTTAAAAAAAAAAGGTTCCAACGATCGCTTGACACAGCTAATTGTCACAGCTGATTGCTGGAACCTTTAAAAAAACTTTTTAAAAGCATTTTTTACTACCTATTCCCCTGAACCAATAGTAAACAAAATGCTTAAAAAGTTAAAAAAAAAAGTTGGCCACATCCACCCAGTGTCATGACCCCTATGAAGCCATGTCCAAGCCATACCCACAGAACTGGTAGGGAATTTTTTTTGAATTTCACCACTGATCACTTGGTATTCCAACGGTGCTTTTTCAAGAGGCAACTGGACTTTCTTGTTTTTTTTTGAAGATGTTGTGCTTCTCATCCCAGTCAGCTCTGACTGGGTGGTGGAGATGGAAGGATTTATATTCTTTGCAGACAGCTGGTCATTTGCCTTCTTTTTAGAGAGTCGTTGAGGCCACTTGTAAGTTTGTCTGTGTCCTCAGTAGTGCAAATGAGCTTGGATGAGAAGCGAAACGTCTTCAAAGTAAAACCAGAAAGTCCAGTTGCCTCTTGGGAAAAAAGCACCTTTGGGACAACCATGACCTAGAAGACTGAGAATCTCCATAGACATTAGTTGGTATGTTTGTTAGTGAAGTCTGACCCCTTATGGTCATAACTTAGGGCAGTGGTCCCAAACCAATGACTGGTTTTGTGGAAGACAATTTATCCAGGGACCAAGGGAGGGAAATGGTTTCCATTTTGCTTATTTGCCTGTTGCTCACCTTCTGTAGGCCAGGAATTCGGGACCCATCAGGGGTGGGTTCTAACTTACCTCACCGGCAGTTCGCTGCCTCCCGCCCTGCGTGGGTGCGCCTCGTGCGCGCGCACATGCTCAATAGAAAAAAGCCATACCCACAGAACTGGTAGGGAAAATGGGGGGGGGAGGGAAATGGTTTCAATTTTGCTTATTTGCCTGTTGCTCACCTTCCATAGGCCAGGAATTCGGGACCCCTGTCTTAGGGGAACTATTAAAATCCTATATAGCCTAAGTACTGACATATACCATTTCTGCAACCAATAAGTGAAAGAGAGATTTGCTCACCTCCCTCAAATGGAAAATGTCGACACACCTCTATAATCTGTAGCGTATAGACTACTGGCAGAACACAAGGCAACTAAATTGCAGAGCAGCAAATAATGTAAATATTTCGAGACCATTAATTCATTACCTGTAGGTCAGGGTCCTTTTCTTCCACTTAGGTTCCCCTGGGAAAAGTCGATAGTTTGCTACATCGGGGACTCCACATCGAGGCTTCTTTATTATATCCATAGTGCTGTAGTCCAACTTCCCAGTGACCTGTAAGCCAAAGAACGCTTGCATCTGCTGGACTTTTGTTGTCATGGAATTGCCTCCACTGATCATTTCTGCAACTTGGTGTGTTCCTTTTGGCGTGTAATATTTGTCAAGGTATTCCTAAAGGCAGAGAGACCTAAAGGAGTAAGTTGTCCTCTTACACATCACAAACAAATGTATAGATTTGCATACAATTAGGAAGCCCTCATTTAAATACTGTATAGATCCATGTCTGCTATAATGTATTCCTGAATTGATTGTACTCTTCTTTAAAAAAAACAAAGCATCTTCCACCTGCTAGGATTGCTAGGATGTTCCCAAATAATTCTCCAAAGTGTTGGAAATGTAAAAAAGGATATGGAACATACTACCATCAATGGTGGACATGCCCAGCCGCAAAAAAAAATACTGGATGAGGGTGAGGAATTGGTTACAGGAAATAACTCACCAAACAATAGAATGGAGGCCAGAATTATATTTATTGGGAATATTTAACAAAAAAAATTGATAAGAATATACAATATTTGATTTTACATATCATCACAGCAGCAAGAATGATATACGCGCATGAATAGAAAACTGAAACAACACCAACGGAGGTAGAGTTGATAGGAAAGATCTTAGACTGCGTGGAAATGGATAAATTAACCAAGGAATTAAAGGAAAAGGAAGAGACAGAATATTCGATAATATGGGATAAATGGTATGACTGGCTGGAAAATAGAAACAGACAACAATAACAACGAAGAAAGATATATGTATATATGTATATTGGTAACTATGGTGCAATATGGAGTATATAAGTAGCATAATTATAATTACTATTACTATAGGTGATAAGGGGGACATTAAGGATAAAATTATTAGGAAAGAATAATGTGGGGGGGAAATGGGAAAACGGAATGAGATCACCACGAAACTGTCTCGAAATTGATTTATGTATATATGTGTTACTTGTGGTGTGTATCTTGTTTTGTGATATTGTTATAAAAAATAAAAAATAAAAAAAACACTATGGGTTACCTGAATCTCTGTTACAGTCCTTCATGTGCTACAGAAAGATTTAGGCTTAATTTGGAGATTCTCATGAATTAAACAAAGACCAACAATTGCTACTAAACTAGGCATGTGCACATATATGTATGCCACACTTCATTGGTGTTTTTTTTATAATTCTCACTAACTCTCATATCTCTTTTTACAATTCCCTTCCCTTCACACATTTGTTTTATTCTTTCATATTAAGAGCTATGATTCTTAATGTGTCTATATGAATAAAGGCTATACAACTAATGAGTGAATGATGATTGACAGATATTTATATGCTAATTGTGGTGAAAATGTTTAGGTGCTAGAAAGTTCAGTTTAATATTTTCTAGAGATGCTAGAAAACTCTAGAATATACTGGATCTAGAAATTAAATTTATCATTAAAAGTTATAATTCTTAATTAATAATTACTCCATTCTTCTCTAATTACCTCACAGTCTCTTTTCCATTTTTGTATTTACTGGTACAATTCTTGAATAGCATAGTTTCTTTTCTTTCTTTTGAAATTGAATTCAGGATCTAATTCTAGGACCAAAAACTGCTCATCTGTGACTTCAGTCCTAAATGTCATAAATCTTAAAATATTAGTCACAATTGTTCAAACAGTGCTTTGGAGCAGAGGAGAGGCCCTTGGCCTTTAAAATCTATATGAAGTTATTGGATGGGTCAGTTATGGTGCAGATATCTTTAGCATGCTAATTAACCCAGGTTTACATCTCCACTATTGATCATAAAGTGATGTTGGTATTGTTGTAACCTGGGGCTTAGTGGCTATAGGGGTTGGAATGGAAAAGAACAGACTGACACTGAACCTAAGTAAGATGGAATTAGTATTTATATATTCATACTCTCTGTCAAAAGAAGTGTTATTTCTGGATGGACAGAGACTAGCTGTAAGGGAGCAGGATCACAATTTGTTCTAGAGTCACCTTTGCCCAGTTTTGACTGTCTAAGCTAGTGACACAGAACAAAAATCATGACTTTGAATTTTTCCATTTTAAAGGTATATTTGAGATTATAATAATAGAAAATATGGGTATTTGTATTGCAACTTTTAAAGTTAATTTGTTAATGTACCTATCATCTTCCTGTCACAATTTTGAAATCAGATTTGCTGCAGCTATACTTTTGAACTTTTTAAGTTGTCTCTACATACATATTGTTTGCAAGAACAGCAAAACCAGAACTATTCAGAAAGTTATGTTTTACCTGAGGAAAAAAGAAGCTACTTAAACTCATAGACTTCAACTTAGATAAAAACCACTAGCAATATTTTTTTTCTTCATTAAAAAAACAGAAACAAAATCCACTACAATCAGTTCTAGTACTCTTCACCAACCAGTAATAAATTATATCATCACTGCCTGCCCAGTCACTGTTATTCTTCACAATTTCGATTAGCAATTTTATTGTTTTATGGTTGTTTTATATGATGCATTTGGATAGTATAGACTTACTGAATTATTCAAGAGCTGAACTGATCTGCATTTCAAAGGTACTAAGTAAAACAAAACATAAGAAATTACTTACTACAGGCAGCAGGAAATCAAAACTTTATTATAGAGAGAATATTCTCATTAATATGAAATACTGATTCCTGAGGCTGGCAAGACAATGGCTTACACTTGAAAAGGGACTGACGTAAGGAAGTGTATGGTAGAATATGAAAAATATAAAGATTTATTTATTAAACAAAGAGATAAAAATCTAAAAAAATATCCTTTCAGTAGCAATTTCCACCCACATCCTTCTTTAGGTATTTTCAACCCTACATTTATGCACGAAAGGATACAATGCAATGCCATTTGTAGGACATAGTGCCTAATTTAAATATCTGAGACAAATTGACTTGAGTTGTTTCACAATTCAAAATAAAACAAAACATAAATGTATCCCCAAGCTGTAACTGTTTTACATTTCTGCAAAATGGGGTAAAAATTGTATACAGTATTATAATAAAATACAATAAGATATATACAATATATACTACATTTTTTGTTAAATATCTTCAGTCAAAAGAACTGTTGCTAGTTTCTTTTGTTTGATTTTCTACTGAAAAAAAACCCCAACAAATAATTTCTTCAATCTCTTTTAAGCCAAGAAATAGTGGGATTGCAGACAGGACAGTGTTGTGATGCTAAATTGTTCAATGACAGTTCAGTTTTCTGGGATTGGGGGGGGGAATGATGCAGCTAATCAAACAATTCAACCACTTCTAAAAAGACTTCCCTTATTACTGGCCCCACTTAGTTGTGTCAGGGTTGTGGCTTGTTAGCAGTACTCAGTTAATTATTTAGCAAAAGTCACAGAAACCAAAAACAAGAAATGTGATACAGTACTATAAAGCATGTCATAGAAAAAAAAAGGCTGGCATGGAAAAATTACATTCATACTCTTGCTGTCCCCAATCTTTAGAGCAGTAAATGTTTGGGTTAGGACCTGTGTTAGCCTGTTCCCTATTCACTTATTTCTGAGAGACTTGAACTTCGTGTAATAATACAGAATTTGAAAGTAAGATTTGATGCAAGAGCATCCATATTGAGAAAAAGAAGAGGAACTTCTGGGAGCAAAGAACAACTTGCCTCCAGAAGTTGTGACAACTTTCTCCAGAGAAACACTAGAAGTTTTAAAGAAGATGTTGGATAACCATTTGTCTGAAGTGGTGTAGGGTTTCCTGCCTAAGGAGAGGGTTGGACTAGAAGACCTCCAAGGTCCCTTCCAACTCTGTTATTCTATTCTATTCAAAGTGGCTGGCCACATTAAAAACATTATGAGTTTAGACACTGAAAACATCCCCAATTAGTATCAGCCTTATGGATCCTCAAAAGAGCTCTACAAGGCAGAGAGATTAATGATGAAACCAACTGGTAGCTCCCCATAGTAATGTTAGAAAGGCCATCAAACCATTCAATTCACCACCCACATCATGCTTAGAGATGGGAAAATGCACTATTGTAAGAAGATGTGAAGCATTTTGAGTTTGGTCTCCTGTTTGCAATTCTACTTCAGTGGGTACAGCTTGACTGAAACTTCTTTGAATTTTGCACAATCGTAATGAAAATTGAAATAAAACAGATATATGTGGTTAACGTGCTTTAAGAAAAGGGTGTTCAGGATATTCGTCTGAAGAATAATGCAGTAGAATATTTAATACAGTATAAATACTTTAGAAGACTAGACTATTTCAAAGTTACATATACTGTAATTTTTAAAGTATATCCATATAAAATAAGTCAGTTTTAATTTTTTTTATAATAAAGGAGCAATAAAAAACGAAGTTACTATTAACATCTTTACATTAAAATATAGATAAGGCAGCCTTGTCAGCCTATTTTCATAAAGATTTGGCTAGAAAGTCTTGAATTCTTTTATTTAATTAAAATTCTTGTTATTTTTGCCCATTTCCATTTGTAATTATTATTTGCCAACAGGTGTGTAAGTAGAACTGTTCATAAAAGCTACATTTCATGACTCTTATTAATATGATAGCATTTATAAAAAAGATATATACATTCCTAAAAATCTTTAAAATCTTTTCCTTTAAAAAAAATGCTTTTGCTATTCTTGGTGCATTATGAAAGAGGGACAACAATTTGACAGTGTATTTGCATGGTATTAATATACTGTGCAGTCTAATTTAAATGAGCAATCAGGTATGTTTTAGCAATGAGTCTATCATAAGAAGCATCATTGAATGAGAGAAATAATTCATGTTTGAATAATAGAAGAAAAAAAGTCAAATAGCATGTAATGACAGTACCTAAGCAAAAGAAGAAGAAAAGAAAAAGAAAGAACTATAGATAAAAATAAAGATTGTACAACTCCAAGAAAAGTATAATGTGATTATCTGCTACGTATTGTTTCAACAGTGGGTCTGGTTATTAGAAGTGAATTTTGTCACTTTACACATTCTTTTTATTGTATAATATTACTTGCTATTATTTACTCACTTTTGGATTTAGTACACATTTGCTCACCAAGATTAGTTGCTGACTTTGTCTCTGTTTGATTTTCTCTTTTCACCCACTCTTTGACCCCTCCCACCACCTCTCAGTTTCTAATAAGTAATTCATTTGCACCATTCTAATACAAGGTACAAATAAATACCTGTATACAAGGTCTCTTTCACTGAATTCCCAATCTCAAAGCAACATTTACATTTAATCATCTTGAGTCAGAAGATTAATGTTCTTTCCCTTGTCTTTACCAAGGACATCTTCACATAATTGTGGCTTTCCTTTGCAAATCTTTACGCAAAGCAGAATCAACATTTAAAACACTGACAACAAATTAAATTATTGGGAAAAAATAAGGGAATTCCGCCCACCTTTAGAAAAAATATTTCCCATTTTCCAAAGCCTTTCAACCAAGAAACAGTTTCAAAGGCAATTTTTTCTGGCCATTAGATTACAATTTAATCAGCAGAATTTTGGGTCTGCTTTGACAGGTTGCACCGGGATGCAAAAACCTTCCTTCATCTTTGTTCATTTCATTGTCAAATTGTGCAAAGAAGTTTCATAGGTTACGTGCAATATACAGTGGTACCTTGGTACTCAACTGCTTTGAAACTCATTGGATTTGGTACTCCTCACATTTCGACAAGAAAATTTTGTCGTGGCACAAAATTGTCATTGGTGTCAGCTGCGCTGTGATTCAATACAGTATTCCTTATGGGAAAAATATGTTTGGTACTCATAATTTTTGGTATTCAATGCACCTTGTGGAACTAATTAACAACGAGGTGAGGTAGTACTGAGGCAGGTATTTTGACTCTGGTGAGGAACTGTCTTTACAAGATGAGATGCTTATCTTTGGATTTTTGTCCTGAACTACATGTGAACTGAAGAATAAACTTTATTGTACAAGTCTGTATTAATGCAAAACTTTCCATAATGTTATTCACATTATAATATAATACAAATATAAATGTGTAAATGTACAATAAACTTTCTTCCTCACATTCATTCTCAGTGACTTTCTTGAAAGAGCAAAATTCCTATCTGAATATCACCTGCTCAGGATAAAAGCAAATTGTTCTTCTCAAATTCTCATTATTGCCACATTTCCCTTTTCAGAAGGAATTCTGCCAAACAACCTTCCCATCTAAAATAGTGTAAATTTTTAATCAGGTGAATTCCCTTTCTATGCAGGACTCATAACGACATTCTGCCAATCACCTTTATAGATGCAGACTTCATGAACATGTTGAAAAAGTCATGTGTAGTAGCCAATCCATTTTAGGAAGCCAGTTCTTTTATCCTGCACAGCCATTTTTCAGCAATCTCATAGCATTTATGATTTTATTTTTATCAACATTTCTCTGGGTGATATTATTTATAGCATTATAGCAGTTCTATTCTTTGACATATCACTAATCTTTCTTTAAAAAAAATCTCCTTCCATTCTTCCGCACCTTTAGTTTCCTTCTGACACGTTACCAATTTTTTTTAAATTTCAGTCATTGTACTGGAGCTTTCTGTTTGCCCACTTCCCAAAGTTGTTGTGTTATATATTATTTAAATCAGGGGTCCTCAAACTGTTTAAATGGTCTTATTATTTAAATTATAATTATTTAAATTCATGGTCCTTCAGACTGTTGGGGGGGCAGACTGGCTGGCTGGCTGGGCGTGGCTAGGTGGTCAGGTGACTGGGTGGTCATGGTTAGGAGGTCATGTGACTAGGTGGGCATGGCCAATTTAGCAGTCCATTAAACAATGCACACAAATTAAACTTTAATTTGTTTTGCTCCTGGGGGTGTTTTATTTATTTATTATTTATTTATTTATTTATTAAATTTTTATACCGCCCTTCTCTCAAGAGACTCAGGGCGGTGTACA
>JANHFT010005187.1:0-21028 GCA_032467955.1 Pseudoxenodon macrops | reverse complement strand
CTCTCTCTCTCTCTCTCTCTCTCTCTCTCTATCTATCTATCTATCTATCTATCTATCTATCTATCTATCTCTCTATCTATCTATCTAAATATCCATCTATCTATCTATCTATCTATCTATCTTCTGGAGGCAGGGGCGATCATAAATGGGGTGCGTGGAGACCTCGGGAGGCCTCTGTAGGCCCCTTTTTGGCCTGCAGCATGCTACTGGAGTCAGGGGAGGCAAAAAATGGCCCAATTCTTGGCCTCCTGGGGCATCCATGCACCCCGTTTTTCACCTCCCCTGCCTCCAGAAGCATTATGCAGGCCAAAAATGTTGGCTTTACCTTCCAGTTCCAGCCTGGGGGGCTTGAGAAGGAAAATCCTGCACTTGACCAACGGGGGGGGGCCAGCCGGTGGGTGGGGTGATGAAGGCGGGGCAGCCTTGTGGTCCTATATGGGATAGATTAATGGCTTTGATGGGCTGTATGCGGCCCACGGGCTGTAGTTTGAGGACCCCTGATTTAAATAATAATTTTATGCATTTTCTCTGTTAGCATTTTTAATGTTAACAGTTGCTGTTGTTGACTACATACTTTGAATTGTCATTATTTTTGAATAATTGTTTTGTGTGCATTTTTGTCACTCATTTGTCTTTCACTTTATCATTCTACAAAGCATATTTTCATATTTCTGCACCTTTTCAGAAATGTGCATTTTTAGCCAATCTTGTCCCTGCTTCTTGAATTATTACCAATCAATTATATGTAATTATCACTAACCACTGACTCCCTATTTTCATAAACTTCTACAACAGCCTACATCACATCAATTTATAAAAGCTCTGACATAGCTTTTAGGCCTTTATTCTTAATAAACTAAACCTTTGCTTCCTCACGTTCATTCATAACCTATATTCCACAAAATCAGACTGACTTCATTCACATCTATTCCATTCTTCCCCTTTCTCTTAATTTTATAAGTTGTGTGTGCATGTCTTTATGTTTGTGTCTGTGTGTATTTGTGTATGTGCATTCATTAAGTTGTGCTCTTTAACTATTTGTTTTTAGAATCCGCATTTGAACCTTCTGTAAGCCATGGTCATCATCATGTAATCAGTACTTTCACTTAATTTTTTTTTTAATAATATAAAGGCAGCATAGACAACGTTTGTAACTGAAATCACATCCATGTTATATAGAGTTTATTTGCTGTTTGACAGTATCAAACAGTTTGGACATAGTGCATCACCTAGGAAATATTCGGTACATTGTTGCTGTTTAAAGAATATTACAGCTTTTTGTACTAGTGAAAAATGGTTTGACAATTAAATAAACATTTGCCTTAAATGTATTACTAATTATTACATCATCACTAATTATCATTACAATTGTCCTAGCTTGTTTAAAATCTCAGATTACTCTGTATATCTCAATAGAGTCAAATAATGATACATTAAAGATGATCTCATGCATGACAAAGAATCATAACACTGTAGTGTGGTATTTGTCACATGAAGAATGTACTTGCAAGGAATTATTAAGAATTTGGTGGATTTAATTTAAAATAGCAAAGCTATCCAAATATGTACTAACATATCTTTATCAAACACATAGCGGGTGATTTTGGATTGAAAGTAGTTGATAATTCTTTTTGCAAGTCTTGTTCCATTAAACCCAAAAGAAAAGTCTCTGGTTTTCTTCCTATATTCACTTTAAGAATTTTCTGTATTAAGATATGAATCCTACTCCAATATTTCTTTGCTTTATCACATGTCCACCATAGACAATAAAAAGTCCCTTCTTTACATTTACATTTCCAACATTCATTTCCAGACTTGGAAAAAAAATTCGGAACTCTGATGTTACATATGTTGACAGCAACACGACTACTCTATGCACAGGAATGGAAGGTCACCTCGATCCCCACAATGATGAATGGCTGCAAAAACAGATGGAGTTAGCAGAGATGGCTAAATTGACTGTTTTGATTAAAGAAAATAACACAAATACCTTTATTTCTATTTGGAAACCATTTCTGGACTTTGTGCTTGAGGTGGAAAAAAATGAAACGTTGATTTTGGATTTTACCGATTGGATAGATTTGTTGTTATAGAAATGGCTAGTTTCTATTATTATGAAAAAGTCAAAAGTTGAGGGTAGATGTTAATGGATCATTTTACTGCACCAAAGGAGTCGGAAGTCAATGCCTTTTTTCTCCCCCTTGCTTTCCCTCAGTATCCACTTCACTTTTTCTTTCCCTAATTTTCCTAATATTTACTTTTGTATTCTCTTTCTATGTCATTATACATACCGTATGTGTGTGTGTGTGTGTATATACACATACATATATACACACACATACATATTCTAGCTCTGTCTCTCTCTCTGTCTCTCTCTCTATGTATTTCCTGCTTTTAATTATTGCAGTATTATTTGAGAACATAGAAGAAGATTAGAGATGATAGGCAGAAATATTTTTCTTCTTCTCATCTAAAATAAGGATGAGGGGGTACTTCTGGAACCTCAACAATAAAGTAAATTATATTTGCTCTCTTCTTATCCCTACCTTAAAATTTATTTAACAGTTGATAATGAACAAGATTTTTTCTTTTTTAAAAAAAAAATCTGTGTTCATTGGTTGGTATTATTTCCCAAGGGCAGAGATTAGCAGAATGTTCTTTCATTACTTGTAGCTTGGACATAAAGACTAAAAATAATCTCCTGTGTATAGTGATTGCAAACACCATCCATATATCAAGCCATGTTTATTTTTGGATGGACTAATGAATGATAATATGACATGCGTTTCAGAAACACTAAAGTACCTGACTTTGAAAATCATGAACTAAAGTAGAACTATATCAAAAACAAAATGGGAAAGATAGATAACTTACCTTAATCATTTCGAGCTTCTGGGAAGTTTACAAGCAAGCCAGAGTTAACAATGTTTTTTATTGTGTGTATCCTCAATCTGCAATACAATCTGCAATAAAATTTATTCAGAAAGTTAGTAAACATTAAGGCTTCTTCTGCTGTGTTGGAGTGTTTATGGACAGTGTCAGAAAAGTAGGTTAAACATTTATTCACTTCAGATCTTGAAATAAAATTGTCATAACTAGTCTATGGGTATCCTATACTAAACCCAATAGTGAAAAAGATGAAGTATGTGATGTGATACCATAGTGTTACTGAAGCGATTTGTGATTACAAGTAAGGGATTTTCAGAGCCATGGTGGTGTGGTGGTTAGAATGCAGGCTACTTCTGCTGACTACAGGCTGCCAGCAGTTTGGCAGTTCAAGTCTTACTGGCTCAAGTAAAATGTCAGTAAAATGAGGGCCCAGATTGTTGAGGCAATATGCTGACACTGTAAACTGCTTAGAGAGGGCTGTAAAGTACTGTGAAGTCATATGTAAGTCTAAGTACTATTGCTATTGCTATTATGACATTACGACACATATTTTGACACTTGTCACTGTATATCCCTTCCATGGACATCTATGGAGATCTAATGGAAAGTCTATAATAGCATCTAAAAAGCTACAGGTTTTTGTTAATTGACAAGGAAGTGTGGAGCCATATTTAAGATTCTGTCACTTGACAGAGTGCGTGGGATTTCTGACAACTAAACATTTGTTACATCAACTGCTTTCCCTAACTAAAAAAAATGAGAGTCACAGGAAGACCAAAGGTCTATTTTTAAAATGATAGAATCTGGAGTCAAAAATCAAGCTGAATTTTAGAAAATAACTGGTTTTATCAGATGGCAATAAAAAAGGAATCAATAAAGAATATTTGTAGCTCAGGGCTGAAATGAGAAGTCCTTGTTGCTCTTTGAGCTTGGTTGTTTTCTTGTAGACATTTCATTACCCAAAATAATGAAATGTCTGCAAGAAGACAGCCAAGCTCAGAGAGCACCAAGGATTCCTAAAAAGAAAAAAAGGGGGGAAAAGAAAAGAATTTGGGATTACAAGCTATTTAGAGCTCTGTATTCATTACTAACAATATAGTCATCTTTTTCTACTAGGTATGGAAATAATTTAATTTAAAAAATAATATCTGGCACTTTTTTCATAATTAAGGAATGGAGGTTTATACTTTATGAAGCAATAGAGTTTTTTGTGATCACTAAAATTTTGAAATCAAGCCAAAGCCATTTGGTAATGAAAGGAGTCATTACAAAGAGTGTTATTCTGCATGTCAAGAAGAATGAATAAAAAAAGTAAGGAAAGACTATAGAGACATGCATATATGTACAGACAATAAAGATCACCTTGATTAGATTTGCATTTCTAATAGCATGTACTCTTATTCCCTCTTATTTGTCAGTCTGGAATCCATTATTAATTATTTGATGGATGATTAACTTTTTGAAGGAGAGGCTGAGGAGTGATTCAGTGTTCTGGGAACAATCTGCTAGAAATTATTGAAAACATGACATTTTAGGTGGGCTTCTGATTTGTATGCAATGTAATGTGAACATTTTGATTGGTGTACACAACATTACTCAGAGTTCTTATTCAGCTGCTTTAAAATGTGGCTAATTAATGGATTATAATGAAATCCTTTGTTTTTATGTTGATATTAGCAACCTTTGTATAGTATCTGATGTCAGATTAACCTGGGTTAGGCGAAAGCTCATAAAGAGACAGCAAATAAAGATAGCCCTCAACTTATAAATTTTTTATTTAGCAACCATTCGAAATGGCAAAAGCATTGAAGCAAATGACTTATGGCCACTAGTCCTTTCACTTATGAATGTTGCAGTATCCCCATGGTCACATAATCAAAATTTGGATGCTTGGCAACCAGCATGTATTTACAATGGTTGCAGAATCCTGATGTCATGTAATCAGCATTTGCATCCTTTGCAGTTGGGTTCCGACAAGCAAAGTCAATGAAGGAATCACTTTACAACAGCAGTGATTCACTTAACAGTCAATGGCAAAAAAGGTCATAAAAGCAGGCACAACTCACTTAGTAACCAAAGGAAATTTGGTTTCCAATTATGGTCATAAGTTGAGGACTACCTGTAGCTTGGGAAGCAAATAATTCAAATGATGCTTTTATGAAATTGCTGAATTCTTCCTGCAATCTTTCATTATTCTTCTGAAGTCAGGACATCTGATTGATATAGGATTATTTCAGCAGTATTTAGAAGACTATTGGGTTATTATCTTTAATCTAAAATGTATGTCATTCTTTTTATATGTTTACATTGAAAACATTATATAGGCTGCAGAACTGGAAGAATTAAAAACTGAAGTCCAAATTGGTGAAAAAATGCCAATAAACTTAAATATGCACCAGGGGTGGGTTCTAACTTACCTCGCTGCCGGTTCGCTACTTCCTGCGCTACGTGGGCGCACCTTGTGGGCACGTGCATGCGCAGTAGAAAAAAAGCTGAAAATCCCCCTCAAAAAGGCTGAAAACAAGATGGCGATGCATGCGCAGTGCCAGAAACTCAGCTTCTGCACATGAGCAGAAGAAAAAAAGCCGAAAAAAATTCAAAAAACTTTTTTTTCAAAAATAAATTTCAAAAAAAAAGATGGCGGCATCCACGGATCAGAACTGTCTCCATGACCTACTACCTACTCAGTAGAACCGGTCCGAACCGGTAGGAACCCACCTCTGATATGAACACAATACTTCCTTGATTGGAGAAACTGTTATTCTTAAAGTAAGAGAAGACCAAAAAGGTAGCACTTTCCTTGCGTATAAACAAAGGAATGTATCAACTGTATAAATAGAATTTAAGATGAAGAGTGGGATAATACAGTAGATATAGTTGATGTTTAAAATTGTCTAGGCTCCAGAATTGAGTCTAGACAGTGGATATGAAAAAGAGATTAAGGTAATAACAATGAGGAAAAAGAGATTGAGAGGTCTAAACAAACATCAGGACAGACTAAAATATGCATGAAAAAGCTAAAATGGTTACGTTAATAATATTAAGTTATGATGTATAGATTGGAGGTATGTACTTAACATAAAACCTAAAGTAAGATGATTAACTCCTGTCCAAGGATGCTTTACATTCAATCAAGACAGAGCACTCAGTAGAAACAAGGATCATGAAACAAAAATTCTCATACTTTGGGGATATGAAGAGGGCTAATGTATCTATGGAGAATGTGTTGATACTGGGAAAGGCAGATAGAATACAAAGAGGCAAACAGCCCATCAGGTGGATATATGGACTATTGGAAATCCCAGAAAGGAACCTGCAAGTATTGCATGATGTGGCAAGAGGGAAGATGGCTTAGAGAACTTTTAACCACAACAACCGTCTCAGATTTTGTCCATTGCTGTGTTTTATCTTGTTTATTCAGAAAGTAAATTGCCTGAAAGTAGCCTTTCTCCATGAACTTCCTGGTTGAAAGGGTATTTGAATTAAACTTATTCCATAGATGGCTAGGTGGAAAAGGCTATTTTGTATTTTTAATAACGAAGGAGAACAGTAAATTTCACTTGTAGAATTACCCGGCTGACATATGTTGGAATTCTATATGTGCCACCAAGAAAAGACAGAATTCCTTATTCTTTTCCAAGACCGATCCTAACTTTCTGTTTCCAAATCTAGTCCTCAAAGGATTAAAATGAAGCCATATATGAATTTTGGTTATTTGAATTCCTTTGTGTAATTTGACTTCCTCAGTACCTAAAAAAATTATTTCCCTCCTTTAATGAATGTAACACTGACACCATATCTTATTCTTATCCAATCCAACTTGATTCTATGATCATCCAATCCTAGATTAATAGCAAGATTATAGCTAATCAGCCTCTAGTCCAAGGTAAACAAGTTATCACCAAGCATAGCCATTCTTACAAGTGTTCTGTTTTAATATTTAACTCTTTGCAGGTATGCACAGATACTTTTGAAAACAGAACAGCCTTCATTGACTTACGTAAAGTGTAAGAACCACTGCACTGCAAGAGCCACTTTCCTATGTTCGCTTCACTTCAGTAAAGCGGCATAACAAATGAAAAATTCTGACTGCAAATGCCAGTAGGATATTGGCAGCAAGGAGGATTACTGGGGAATCATATCTGGTCATGGTTTGCTGGGCTACTGTCATAGACATTATGGATTAATTTTAAGCATAGCTTCTGCAAATTCTCTTTGGAATCTGTTCATGACTCTTGTGCAATGGTTTGGAAGCAGCAGAAGCAATGTTATAATTGTGATGTCACATGACAGTTTAAATAACACCTTCATTATAATTCTGCAGAGGTTGAGGTGTTTTAAGGTGAGAGGCTCCTGGCACTGTGATTCCATTTTTCTTCCTTATCAAATTCTTTTCTAGTAAGAGAAAAAGCAAAATGGTAGAAAAAATGCAGGTGGTTACAGCAGAAAGATGCTGGCAAAGATATTGGGCAGTAAGGCTATTTAATAAAATCTTTGTTTGCACAGATTCACAGTTTACTCCCTCTGGCAGAGATAAATGTGGGAAGAGTCACATTACAGCCAAATCTTAAATTATATTAAATATATTAACTTGGAAATAATTTCAATTCTTTTGGGAACTTTCTCTTTGGAAATTGCAGGCTCTGATCAAAAAGGTGTTAGTTCAGTTGCATGAGACCCTAGCAATACAGTATTGCTTAAACTGTTCCTTTCATTACTTATAAATGGTTTCTATGCTGATTCCTATTACTTGTTTCGTTTAATGCTAGTATTTCAGCTTGTTTGTAAGAAAAAAAGTCATGTTTGAGTGATGCTGTGATGATTCTAAATAGGTTCCTTATTTTCTACACTTTCCAAACTGCTCTTCCTGGGCTGTTGTCTCATATTCCCTGTCCATATTACCCCTGTCACATTTTCTTGCCATCTTTTAGATATATCTGCCTCATTGCATTTGTTTCTACATTCCTAATATAGTATGATAGTAGATGGTTGGTTTTACTCAGGGGTGGGTTCTAACTTACCTCGCCGCCGGTTTGCTGCCTCCTGCGCTGCGTGGGCCACATGGACGTTTCGTGTGCGCGCTTACGTGCATGAGCAGTAGAAAAAAGCCCCCAAAAATTAAAAAAAGGCAGAAAACAAGATGGCGACACATGTGCAGTGCCAGAAACTCGGCTTCTGCACATGCGCAAAAGAAAACAAAAAACAAAAAAAATCGGGAAAAAACTTTCCAATTTTTTTTTCAAAAAAAGATGCCGGCCCCCACAGAGCAGAAGTAGCTCTGTGACATCACCAGTGGTCTACTACCTACTCAGTAGAACTGGTCCGAACTGGTAGGAACCCACCTCTGATTTTACTTATTGTTTCTTGAATTCCACCTTGGATTGATTTCTCAATTAAGAAACGAGACTTATGACCAGAAGGTGAATCCAAAAATTACTTTGGCGAAATGGAAAAAAAAAGACCAAAGTCATAGCTGCGAAGGAAAAGATTTAATTAATACAATACCATGATGGCGAACCTATGGCACACAGACCCATATCTGAGGGCACATGAGGCGTTGCCCTAGGTCAGCTCCAGTGCACATGCATGTGCTGGCCAGATGATTTTTGTCCTTCCAGAGGGTGGGGAGGCCATTTTTGCCCTCCCCAGGCTTCAGGAAAATGGCCCAATGGGCCTACCAGGAGGCTTCAGGAAGGCTTGTACAGATGCACATGGGGGCAGTGTGTGTGTGTGGTGTGATTGTGCACACATGTTCAGGGGGAGGACATTACATTATGGGTGTGGGTACACGTGCGTGCGACCCCCTGCTTTTGGCATGCGATGGCAAAAAGGTTAGCCATCACTGATATAGTATAATGTCTAGGTTGCTTCCTCAGAAAAAAAAATATTACAGATTTACTTATTTCTCAAATAAAGAATGTACTTATGATATTATGACTAAACTCTGGGAAAGAAATAAGGTTGGTGCAAATTTTCAGAAAAAAAATACCGTTTATTTTTTTGGGACACTTACATTCATTCTTCCTTATGGCTGTTCCTGATATATATGAAATAAACCATTATCTTGTTCATTCTGATTTGTTGAATGTGTCTCTTTTCGCTAAGAAAAACAATAGTTCATAATTGCTAGGTTCTCATAACATGCTAAGACAATATCCCTCCAAATCCATCATTGCTTCCCTTCATGTGGGAATTTAGCTAATGAAGTTTAGTTTCAGGATTCATCAGAATATTGTAAAGTCATGTGAATCTCTTTTTCTGGATTCCATATTAAGCACAACAATATTGTCTATTTAATTTGGAGAACTCATCCCAATAGACCAGTTTTCCTATCTATGGCCTTTGTGTTCATAGGATTGACAGCAACCTTTCTCATTCTTCATGTTTAGCCCTGGTTAGATTTAACATGTTACGTTTTGTCATGTTAAACTACAGTTGGTTTACACAAGGCACTCCATAATTTAGACACCTTAGCTGTTATAGCCTGATCTCATATATTCGGCTAAATCAAAATTAAAACATATTATGACTTACTGTTGATATATAAAACCAACCATTTGAAAGTTCAGTCTCCATCTATGTTGAATAACAGCTTTTTCAAGAGAGAGAAAACACACCCTCTGTATTCATATGTCTTAGACATATTCTTGATAATATTCTTGGTTATTTGCTATAAGTATTGCGAGACTAATATCTAGGCCATAATTTCAAAATGCTTATCTCAACTGGACTTGCATAGATTGCCTACCATCCAATAATAAAGCCTACCTCAATTTTAAAATCTAGTTTATAAAAAAATGTAATTGATTTTGTAAAACCTATTGACTCTGGCAGGTTGCTTCTGGATGCTGTCATTTTCTATACTATCAGGGGAACAATGTGTATGCCTAAAATGCAAGATTTAATTACTATATGGAGATATGGCAGCATTTCATTAACAAGTGATAGGAAGCTTAAAGGCACACATCAAATGATAGTGAGTTAGGTTAAGACTATATAGAAATATGACTACGCATATGTTAACATTGTATTATATATGTCTTCTAGAATGTTGTCAACTAGCCAGAAATGAGAGAGTTCATTCCTAGAGGCATCAATACTGCTTATTAGGATCACCAGAGCCAAAATTGTGCAAACAGTTGTGAGATATGACTGTGAACATGTTTTAATTTGAAATTGCACAGGGACTGCAGTATCCACAGTGTGACATATATGCTCTTCCTTACCTAGGAATGTTATATAAGTGAATAAACTCTCTAGAGGAAGCATCATTCATTTAGCCTTTTGGCAACAGCCCCTTTGACTCCTGGCACCATGTCTGGCCACACTTTCATAATGTTTATATTTTAGCAACAACACACTATTTAAAACTACCTTATTGGTGAGGAGCAGGATCTCAACAAAATTGTTAAAATGCAGTTGCAAAGCTTAGTTGCTTTCTAAAGCCAATTATTTTTGAAATGGTCCCAAAATAAATGATTTGGAGAGGCTCTTAAACTCTAATATGTCTAATGCAATATTTGCAGCAGCCATGCTGAATGAAAATATTTTCCATTCTAATTTGTTGGGAGGTTGGAAAGACCGGTTGAGGTTTTCTGTGTAAAAAATGAATGCACCTCCATAAAATAGTGTCACCTTTTTCAGTATTAACCACATACAACTTTCTAGATTTTAATTTTAAATAAACTGGAAACTCTAATACTCTAGTTCTAAGATGCTTAACCTCTACACTGGCATTACTAGCAAGACCAGGATTGAATGTATCAGTGATCCTTGTCCTCAAAATGCAGTAAAATGTCTACAAAAAGTCCATTAAAACAGGAAGATTTACTTATGACCTGATGCGTTTATGATTGCTTGCTAACACAATGGCATGGTGGATCAGGCAGAGTCATATATTTCTTTAAATATCAATTTGTGTTTAATTTGTCATCTTCTTTTGAAGAACATGCACTAAGAGAATTTCAATTTTCAGTAGTTATGTCTATATAAAGAGATAAGCAATCACATTTACAATCCTATATACGTCCTTTAAAATAAGATCCATTTACCTGTAGAAGGAACCATTGTAACTCAAGGACTACCTTTAATGATATGGTAAAATATAGAAAGGCAGTTTGGTATACGTAGTAGTTAAGGAACTAGGCTAGAAACTAGGAATCTGTGAATTCTAGTCCGATCTTAGGCACAAAGCCAGATGGATGACCTTGGGCCAGTCACTCTCTCCCAGGTATTCAAGGATACATTTGTTTGTTTTCTTGGCTGTCCATTGTATTCTCAGAAGTCATCTCAAACATCCAGTGTCAAAAGTGTAAATATTTTCTCTCTCATGGTTCTTCAGTCCATCTTTTGTTTCCAAAGCACATTTCTGATTTTTTTAGGTAGAGACACATCACATAATTGGTATGCTTTTTCCCATGGCCTTCATGATTGATCTACCACATCCTAGGTTGTATATTATTTCTTGAACACATCATCCTTTACTGTTGAGAGTTGATTCTATCTTTCACTTTGATACCTCTCTTGTTACTTTTAAGGTTCATTGTGCTACCCATTGTCATTAGTTTGGTCTTCTTTATATTTAATTTTAATCCCATTTTTTTCACTTTGCTCCTTGACTTTTAATATTAGAGCTTGCAGATTCTTTGCATTTTTGTGTCATCAAGTTATTGGTGTTTTTTCTAGAAATGTTAAAACCACGATCATCTTCCTCTAATATAGTTTCCAATTTCAACATATAGGCTGAATAACAAAGAAGAGAGCACACAGTCTTGTCTCATTGCTGTGCCTACCTGGAGGCAATCTATTTCACCATGTCCTATTTATATTTTGACTTCCTGACCTGTATATAGATTTCACATGAGATGTACTTGGATTCCTCTTTTTCTTCTCAATTCCACAGCTTGACATGATCAACGTTAAAGGCCTTTCTATAAAATGCTTCGATGCTTTTCTAGTCCCACTCTTTCTACAGTTAATTGTACTTTTGTACTTATTAATGCATAGGTGGTCTACGTTTATAATTAGAAAAGTTATCTCAGTTGTGGAAAGTACTGTAAAAATACAATTTACAAAGGTCTAAGAATAAGAGGGAAAGCAAAAAAGCAACTTTTACTCAATGTTTTGGGGAAAAATAAAAACCTTCCAACCATTTTTTAATAATAATTGTTGCTTGTTTTTATTTTTGCCAGATCAGATAAGAAAAAGCTTTAAAAGTAACATTGTACAAATCTGCAGAAAATTTTAAGTATCCTTAATAAGTTTAAACTATTTTATCTTGGGACAAATATTTATGAATTGGGAAAGTCTATGAGTTTGGACCAAAGCGTACTAAAAAAAACACTTGAACATTTAATGCAAGCAAATATTTTTTACGACTTTACACTAGGGATTAATTCATCTCCTCCCCCCACATAATTCCTTTTTTGTGTTTGTGTAGGGCTGGTCTTTGTGCAATCAAGGTGAGAGTTATACATAAGTTTATTAGCTAGCTGGAAGGAACAGTAGCAAAGATCTGAGAAGTGGTAAGAACACTTATGGCATAAGTATGATACTGTAGAACTTGAGGACAAAAATATAAAATATTGATTGTGTGATATGCCTACAATAAGAAAAAAAAATCTACAGGATGCCCTTAAAATGAAACAAAATATGCACAAGCATATTAACATGCACAAGTGAGTATCTGACACATTTCTCTTATTTGTTTTCCCCAACGGGAAAGATGTGATTGCGGAGGAGTTACAGAAAGAAGAATGGAAAATCCAGCTGGCATGGGAGCAGATGCTTGATGTTGTCTTTACTTGCTTCCCTTTTATCTAAATAGGATCATTGGTATTAGATAATAATCTAAGAGACACACTTTCTTTATTTTACCTAAAACAGTATTCTATTTCCATTCTTTTATTTGAATGTTTGCTCAAGCTTTCTCCACCAAAAATAACAAACCAAACCAAGACATTTTTAAAAAGGTTGTAAAGGTTTTCTTGTCATTGAACTCTCTTACAATACAGGTAATCCTTGCCTTACAACAGTTCATTTAGTGGCAATGGCATTGAAAAAAGTGACATGACTTATTTTCACATTTACAACCGTTATAGTGTTCCTAACAACATGTGATCAAAATTTGGACACTTGGCAACCGGCTCATATTTATGAGTTGCAGTATCCTGAGGTCACGTGATCACCTTTTGTGACCTTCTGACAAGCAAAGTCTATGGGGAAGCCACTAACTTAACATCTGCAGTGATTCACTTAACAACTGGGGCAAGAAATGTCATAAAATGGGGGGATATTCACTTTACAAATGTTTCCCTTAACAACTCAAATTTTGGGCTCAATTGTGGTTGTAAATTGAGGAGTACCTATATATTATGGCTTAGTGCATTGAATGAAATCAGATTCCATATGCATGTGTAACTGGTTTCATATTTTATGATATTGATGATTGGTCATAACAATGCAAAAAAACAAAATGGAAATTCTTTCAAAAACTTTCATCTTGCAGCTTCTGGGGAAATGGCTGAAGACAGCTGTGCAAAAATTTAAGATGGTAATCGCAGAGAATGAAGAGCAGTGAGTAGACTGGCTCTTCGTTAATTCATCTCTACATTGGTAGAGGACTTAAAATTACTCACAAGTGCTCCAGACAGCTGCCCTCACAAGGAAATCACAAGACAGTGGTTTGCAGTGGGCTTAGAGTTCTGGGAAACTAGAGAATAGCCAACTTGCTCAAATGATGGTTAGCACCTTTGAAAGGATACTGAGTTTGCATACTTCCTTGTCTAATCACTTTTGAAAATTTCTTGTTAAGCGCTTTTCAGCTAATAGGAAGCTTTTGAACTGACATTTCAATTCAGTGGCTGAGTTTCCTTCAATCTGTAGTGAAAAATGTTTTCAATATACGTTTTAAAAAGTTAAAATTAATTTTGGGAAATAAACAATAAAATGGTCATTAAAACTTTGATTTTAGAAATTTACAAAGGAATTAAGAGCCCAAATAAATTTGAAATAAGATTTTGGAATTGATTATAAAGGATCTTTCTGGAAAATGTTTTTTTTAAATGTAAGTTAAAACTTCAAAAATTAGATAGCAGTGGAAATTAAAGTTTAGGGTTAGAGTTATATGGAAAGAAATAAAATTCTAGGACATTATTTAAAGGAACTAAAGATTGAGATTGTCAGAAGTAAAAGAAAAGAATATAAGGTTGATTTATTTGATCAAGGTTAAAATAGATATGTTGTTATCTCTGCTGCCAATGGACTTTTGCTTTTGTCAGAATGGAAAGTGATGTGGATTTAAAGAGTCATAGATAAGAGACAGGATATAGGTAAAAGAGATCATTAGTTGTATTTTAAAAGAAAGTGATAAATTACTAAAGTAGTTTGTATTTGTGATGAAGAGGATAGTTGCTTCTTTATATATTTCTTTTTTATTGTATTCTTTTTTTTTCTTCTCTTTCTCTTATTTCTTTTTCTGAGCAATTTTTCTTTTTATTCTTTTTTGGTTTATTTTTTATTGTTGTAATCATTCATAAAATTATTATTATTAAATAGTATTTTGTAATGGCTTCCAAGGCAGTTACTCAAGATAGAAAATATGGCCATCTGGCTAAGTCTAGTCTAAGGAGAAGGTAAATCAGGCACTCTCTTTAAAATATGGCCCCAAATCTCATCCTTCTGTAATGCTGTCCTGATTCATAGGATTGTGGGGTTAATTCATAACATAATCTAATAGTTGCTGTTGCACTACTGAACTCTGGATTAGCAAAGTACATTAGGCATAAATTGTTTCTTGTGTGTTTTAAACCAAATTACTTATTTTGTGATGTGCAGTTACATAGCAAATAGATATATAAAGTAAAATATATTTAAATCCATTGCATCTGAGATTATTTAAGAGTACAACATTAGAAACTGGAAGCAATTTAATTTTTGGCAGACATTTCAAATAAGCACTTGGATAATTTTCCAAAGACAAGCTATTTCCAGCAAGTGCAAAGGGCACTGTGAATGACAGAGTGTTATCCAACCCATTTTAAGTGAACATTTTAATTACGATGTAATGTATGAACAAATGTAAATCTCCAAGTGAGAAAAATAAAATAATATTGGTAAAGCCAATAAAATAATTTGCTATAAACCAGGAATGCTATAAAATACTTGGATTTAGATTGCAAGCAATTACAATATAGTGTTTTTTTTAAATATACATAGTTAAGATGCTGAAATTGATAATTTCTACACCATGTACATTTGTGTGTAAAAAAGTGTTACACAAAAATTTTCATAACTAGGTTGTGCCTAAAGAGAATGACTGATTCCAAATTACCCCTAAACATTCATGCATCAGCATGGAGTTGAACCCAAATCTTGTCCGTCCAGTGCTTAATATTGGATCACATGATAGATAGATAGATAGATAGATAGATAGATGGATAGATAGATAGATAGATAGATAGATAGATAGATAGATAGATAGATAGATATTTTATATAGCTTGCTTCAACATTACAATTACAACTTGCTACAAAATGCAGCAACAAAAAACTTTCCATCAAAATTGCTTAACATTTTGAGTAGAACAATGTACTTATTTTTGGATGCAATAATAAATAGCCAGCTGCTTTAATCTATAATCATCACAATCTCAGCCAGAATTTTATTATCGCTACTAATTCAGCCTTAGAATGGGTGTCTTGAGGCTTGGAAATCATGAAAAGATGGTCCATTGGCTTCAGGTTATTATGCAAAATATTACTTTTATTTTGGCAGCCAGCATACAGTGGGAAGCATTCGGTTAAAAATTAATCTTAGTATAGATTTATACAATTAATTGTGACATTGTCTGAGAAGTTCCCAATGCATTTGTTTTATTCTCAGCAATAGAAGAACATTGTGAAATTTGCCAATAGTACGATGTTATGAGGTGAGAGCTACAAATGTAGTTATCTATATTGAATTTAATTTCCTTTCAGGATTTAGCCTAAATATCATGTAGATTGAGTCATTAAATTTTGCAAGATCTGTCTTTCATACATCCATTTCCTAACATCATTTAACAATGCTAAGAAAGCTGTTATATATCAGTATTTTTAGCAAATTAAGCTAAAAAATTAAGAGTAGAGTTGTAAGGAAAAGATTGCTTGAGACATTTTAATGCATTATGTTGAGGTAATAGTATAAAATAGGAAGGTAAATAATATTGTTGCAACTGGAGTTGATTTGAGAAAGAAATGGCTGAAGCTATAGAGTCAGATTATAAAGATAATCTCTGGCTAAATTAAAGTTCTGGGAGAAACATAAGATTCAATCAACTTTTGCAGATAATTTGATCTCAGGGTCATATGTGCCTTAAATTAAACTCCTCTGAACAGGATTCAATCTGAATCATTAAAGCATTTCATGCACAGTCTGTAATCATTGTAAATATCCCCCATTTGTGCTTAATCTGCAATTAAGTACAGTGGATGGTAGTCCCTAATTGCTCGTTTTAAAGTACTAGAATTAAACTAGAAAAAATATCTTCTTTATCTTGCCAAACTATCTTATCTAAAGAATTGATCCCAACAAGGTTGCTTTAGGTATTCTCTATTCCGGTGCTTTTCTATTCCGGAATTGAACTTATACTTGCATTTTTAAAAATGTCCATGTTTGTATATTTATGTGGTTTTGCCACTTTGTCAGGCTTGCTTGGAATATAAACCATTCACAAGTTTTGGAAAAGCTGGTAAACTTATTACCTTTTGGAAGAAATTACACAACTATAGCATTGGCACAACCTGTCATCCACACACAATATGCCATAGGCTTTGGTCTGTAAGTGATTTACATTCTACATGCCTTCATTATTCTTAAATCTACAAGTCACTTTAAATGATCATTTAAAGGTTATATAGGTAGTCCTCATTTAGTGAATGCCTTAAAGATGATCATTTGCAGTTATGATAGTAATAAAAAAAACCATTGTGACCAATCCTCATATTTATTATCTGTCTGAAAAGCAAACAAAAGTAGAAGTAAGATAATAATCACAGTTGTGATTTCACTTAGCAGCTGCTTGGCTTAATGACTAAGTTGCTGGTCCCAATTGTAGTCATTAAATGAAGACTACCTGTATTCAGGCCACAAAGGTTGGAAACTGCTTTATAATTACTTTGATAGTTTGATTGATTATGTGCCATCAAGTTATTTTTGACTTTTTTCCAACCTTATGGGTAGATTTTCTCAACCCGTTCATCTGCTGGTTAGCTTTTTCTTGTCTTTCTCTCCACTTTTCCCAGCATCAGAGCCTTTTCCAGAAAGGTGAGTCCGAAGTAGGATAATTTGAACCTGGTCATCTATGCCTCAAATGAGAAGTCTCAGTTGATTTATTTGATGGCCCATTGGTTTATTTTCTTGGCAATCTGTGACATTTCCAGTCTTCTCCAACACCAAAGTTCAAAGTGTCAATACCTTTCATATCCTGCTTCTTTAAAGTACAGTTTTCATTTCAACAGAAGGTCATAGGGAATATCATCGTTTGCATAATTCTCATCTTTATAGGAATAAACACATCATGGCATTTTAATATCTTTTCTAAGGCTTTCATAGCTACTCTGCCAAATGCTAATTGGCAACATATTTTTGATTGTTTGCTCCTTTACCACTTATGCTTGATCCTAAAAATATAAACTATCCATCATTTTGATATCTTGACTGTTAATTCTAAGTTCATTGTTCTACCTGTTGCCATTAACTTGGTCTTTTTTATATTTAATTTTAGTCCCATTTTTTTCACTTTACCCTTTGACTTTTATTACTTGGACTTGTAGGTTTTTTTTTGCATTTTCATCTTCCAAGTAATAAACAGTGTGATTTTCTGACAGAGAGTATGTAATGCCAGTCTGTCATAATTTTCTGATACCTAAGATGTCAATTATTAGTTGTTCCTTTCACTGTGTTGAGCTTTCCGGTGTTCATCCTTACATTTTTACTGTAATGTATCTTTGCTGCTTTTCCTACATGGCAACATAATCTAGATGTCCCAAAGGCTTTAATCTAGCCATGATATAAACAACCTTACAACTCCCAAAGATCATCAACTTTTCTTCAGGAGCATGTTGAGTGCCTTCCAAACTGAAGGGTTCATCATCCAGCACTATATTACCATTTATATCTCCTACCATGTGGTTTTCTTGGTAAAAATACTGTAGTGGTTTACCAATGCCTTCTCCCACACAGTGTGAATGGATGGCTTTGCCATTGTCATTAAAGTTATCATCTGGTTCCAATATCTTCCTATATCACTACTGCCCAGTATAGGTGTGTATTTGCTTTAGCTGGGCAGCTGGAATGACTTTCAACCTTGGGTGATTCTGCAGGGAACATGTGCTCTTGGCATACACTCATGTCATTCTTTGCTCATCCCTCCCAGGAACACACACACACACACGGATTTGGTAGCAAGGACTTTGATAGACATAGGGAGAAAATTGTAGATGTTAATCCTGGAAAGTAAAAGATGGCAGAACATAAACAACCTCTCTGATTTTTAAATTGAGGGTGCTTGTGGGGAACATTATGATGTGTCCATAGGTACTGTATATTCAGCCAGTAATACTAAAGTCTTGTATTTTTTATTAGGAAATACATAAGAAAATCTATAGTTAACTCACCAACACTAAGGAGTCTAGGTATTGCAAGAGGAAAGAAAGAAGAGGTATTAGTACACCTTTTAGATAGCACGGATTAAGGAAGGATAAAATAGCCTGTTTAATATGATTCTCTTCATATATATTTGAATACTGTTGCTGTCACTCCCAGTTAGCATGATCACTGGCTGAAATAGTTAGTAGTTGAATTCAGTACATATAGATTTACCAGAGTGAGGAGGCCTGTCACATTTTCTAAATAAGATTAATAGTAAATGATCTTAGAAGCCGATTTAAGCTATTCGTTTTATTCAACTTTAACATAATTATTTCATCAGTTTTGGAATGTAAGAATTTGAAGACTGCTTCATGCCTTTAAATCACATTCCCTAAAACTGTAGGATAGAAAAAGACAAATTTACAATTTCTCATACTTTCTGAGTATCCAGAAGGAGTAAAACAACTGTATTTACTGTATGTACAAGTATGCATGTGAGGGAGAGATAATTTTACACAACACAGTCGATCAACATAATACAGAATGTAATTGTATAACATTAGTTGAATCAAGCATAGAATAGCACAACCCTGTATTTAATAAATATAATAGTTTGAATGTTGAAATGGCATTTTGAGGCTGCAATAGAAAAACCAGCTACTTGTGTGTATTTTTATATTCGTACTGTTTAGAAGTATGTAAGAGTATACTCTTATGTCTCAAATTATACAACACATAAAAAGATGGGATGAGGAGAAAGTTTTCAAGCTGTTCATTCTGATGTAGAAGAGACAAATTTACATTGGCTCTGGAAGATGGAAGATGGAATGAAAGCCATTTAACTGAAAATATATGTTCTCAATAATTTATCATAAATTTTACAATCTGAATTTCACAAGTTGGTGCTGCCATTGGGTTTATAGTGAAATTATAGTATTATAGTGGGTACAAGCCAATTTTTTTGCCTTATACTATAAGCATTTACTTCTTTACAGAACTTTACAGAATAATGAAACTTTGTGTCCTCATAACTATCAACAATGTTACTGGACCTACTTTTTTCCTTCAGCTTCAAAAGACTTTGAAAGACATGTTGCAGAAGTTGGATCATAAAAAAATTCTTTTTGAATATTTTTTAAAAAGATAAACCATAGGCATTCTGTATTAGTCTTTTTCTGCTAATGTTAAAATGGAATATAAAGATTACATAGTTTATGAACAAATACTGTACATAATTTTGATTTAGTAAATTATTTGATGCCTGGTCAAGAAACTGGATGTTATAATTCAGCAAGTTAATTCAGCAAGACCATATTATGCATACAGCCAATGAGCTGAGATTACAAAAATTACAAAAGCATCCTCTAGGTTTTCCAGTTACGTTTTCATTTTTTCCCATTCCTGATGAGTCTTAAAACAGAGGTTTAAATGAGATTTTACCCCTTGGTTATCTTCTTTGTCTTTACTGAACTGTTTCTTCCATTTTTAAATGATAGGTATTGCTTACAGATGAAAATTGACTCATTTCTTGTAAAATACTGACACTATTTTGAACAATAGTTGTTTATTGTTCTTATTGCCTTATTGTCTATGAATGATTGAGATACAGATCTTTACAGATCAAGTACAGATCAAGCCTAATCAATTGTTCATTAGAAAAATGATAATGATTTATACATTTGCAATTTCCATATGTGGTTGAACTCTTTTTGCTCTGTTATACTGAAGATGACAGAACTATAAGAATTAGCACATAATTCATAAGGGTTACGGTGGGATCAACCATTACTTATTAGCATATTGGTATTGGAGAAGTCATTTCTTTTCCCTTTTGCAAAGTGCTTATACCATCTAGATGTGCGTTGCTAAAATCTTAGCCTGAAATTGTAATTTCTAATCTAGAAATTAATTTGCATAAAATGTTTGTCAAATTTCCATGCTAGACTGATTGGATACTGTCATGCACATTATATAAATACATATCATTAAACTAACCAAATGTCTGTTTGAATTAATTGTGAATTAATTTCTACTAAGCATTTGTTTGTATCTAATGCCATTATTATTACCATAGCATGTATTTATCTTTCTTTAAAACTGAATGTAGGTTAAAAAGAGAATTTCCATCTACAACAACGAAAGAAAGGAAGAATTGCAAAACTTGAAACAAGAATATGACTGTAATCCCATGTCACCCTAGACCCTAACCTAACTATATTGACTGTATTTTAGTCAAGAGTGTTGATAAATTATGGGTTCTAACTTACCTCGCCGCCAGTTCGTTGCTTCCCGCGCTGCGTGGCCATGCTGCGTGGCTGCACATGCATGCACAGTACAAACAAATTCCACTTTTTTTTAAAGTCCGAAAAATTAGATGGCAATGCATCCGCAGTGCCAGAAACTCAGCTTCTGCACATGCGCAAAAGAAAAAAAATGGAAAAATTAAAAAAAAACTTTCCCCCCCCCCAAAAAGAAAAAAAGATGGTGGTGTCCACGGACCAGAACCATT
>JANHFT010005185.1:100405-111639 GCA_032467955.1 Pseudoxenodon macrops | reverse complement strand
GACCCCCGAAAACGCCAAGATCCAGAGGTTTCCTCCAGAGCGCCTGGATTTCACCTCTGCATCGCTGGGATGGCTCCCAGAACTACTTGTTGAGTATGGTTTGTCACCAGTTACAAATCCATAATATAATAATGCTGTCTATCTCACATTTTTCTTTCTTTACAAAAAAAGTAAGTTGTGGTCTACCTACTTTGTAGTCTACCTACTCCCTACTCCTGCAACTGTTCTAATATGTTTTAGCCTTTAGTCCCCTAATCATCTTTGTTGCTCTTCTCTGCACTTTTTCTAGAGTCTCAACATCTTTATTATATCATGGTGACCAAAACTACATGCAATATTCCAAGTATGGTCTTACCAAGGCATTATAAAGTGGTATTAACATTTCACGTGATCTTGATTCTAGCCTGAATTCAATGGGTTGTCTAGTTTTTCTCTCTAAAAATAGTTAAAGTCAACAACTATGGAGGAACATTTAGAAAGAGTGGGTATTCTTGATTCACATGTTAGCCTGAAATCTAAACGTTTAAGCATTTTAGGGAATTGGGAAGAGATTTTGTATTCAGTTGATTTAAGGCCAGGTCTGTCTGAAAATAATACTGTTACATTTTAACTACAATAACTTCCATAGTTGTTTGTGTAACCTAATTCTTAAATAAATGAATGAATAAAGTGTAGCAAATTATGTCATGCAGATTTTCTTTGCAGTAATAATGGGCTTATCAGAGTTGGGGGCTGGTTTTTGCTGTAGAAGAACAAAGGGATGAACTGATATGGTATGCCTGAATTTCTTTTGTTTTAGGGGGATTTGAAACTACTCCTTGAAGATTTCATGCATGTCTGACTTCATTAAGTCTATCTGCAGTACATAGATATGTTTTATCATCTCCAAGGCCACTGAAGAGACTACTAACTGGTTTCAACAGAAGTAACAACCAAATGTGAATTTGTTATGTGGGGATTTTCTATCCCTATAGTTTAAATAAATATAGCTGAATTGTTAGATGCTTTTCCTTTCCACTTTAGATGAAAAATGAAGGATTGTATAAACTAGGGATAAGAAAATCTGTTCTTTCAAAGGCTATTTTCCTCAGGGATCATGTTATTAGGCCATTTTAGGTAATTGATGAGCCAGAATCAAAAACAGGCAGGACTAAAGCCTAGATTTTCTTTCCTAGAAAGGAAATCCTTCCTTTCTTTATGCCTTTCTTTTTCTCACTCTTAGATCTTTTCTTTGTCCATCTCATCTCCTCCTCATCAGCAACCTGATGGAGTGAAGACAAATATCCTTTGCTAGGGATGTGGACAGATAATTTGCAGTGAGGTTACTGCAACAATGCACAGCCTCAGAATCAAGGTCTAACTTCAAGGTTTCAGGCTCAGCCAGGATTTGATTATTCATTGAAATGATGATTAAAATATGAAACAATGAACCTTTGGAAGGAATGGATTTTGAAAGTGCAACCAGTTGTACAGTGGTTACAAAATAATACATTAGAAATGAATGTGGGACTAGTGATTAAAATAAAAGGATTAGAACATAAGATGCAAAATTGTGCCCATGGGCTACTGGAGCAAAGAACTTGCTCGCATTGGCTGCTTCATGACTATACTCCTATACTCATGACTACACTACCATAGTACTTCTGGCCAGAGGTGGGATTCAGCAGGTTCTGACCAGTTCTGGAGAACCAGTTGTGGAAATGTTGAGTAGTTTGGAGAACCGGTAAATACCACCTCTGACTGGCCACACCCCTATCTATTCTCTGCCTCCCAAGTCCCGGCTGATTGGGAGGAAATGGGGATTTTGCAGTATCCTTCCTCTGCCACACCCACTAAGCCATGCCCAAGCCACATCATGCCCACCAAGCCACACCCACAAAACCGCTAGTAAAAAAAATTGAATCCAACTACTGCTTCTGGCCTAAATAATGGGTCATGTGGTAAGTCATATGGTCTGCTTGATACCTGTTGTTTTGGTCTTGCTTCTCAGAATGAATCCCAGGTGAGTACTGAGGTACCACTGTATTTAGTTTTTCCTTTCTCTGTACAACCACAATTACACAACTAGCAACAAAAATAAGTATACTTATGTTTAAATTTGTAACTATATTCGACTCAACAGTTCTTAATATTTGTAAATTTTAAATGCAACTGGTTCTCAAGTGTATAGTTCAGAGAAGTAATTTTATCCAAATCATATACAGGCTCGCTCTTCTAAACAAATTTCACAAATAAATGTTTTACAAATGTTTCAAGCAAACATCAAGAGACAACTGCAGAATCTGTTTGTTGCTACCATCTGCTTCACCACCAGTTGCTTAAGAATATTAGAGTATTTCCTATAAAAATAATTCCATGGTAGCTTCTGTTTTTCTACTCAAAGAAAACTTGGGCACACCACTTATATAAACCTGATAATGTATTTCTGCCTCTCTTACATTCCTTCTGCATCCATTTCTTTTTGCTTTTAAGTTTCCAAAAATTGTTTTGCTTCATCCTCTGTAAAGCCATTCCTTCCTACACACTGAATTTAATTGCTTTTTCAATGAGACTATTAGAGTTTTGAGAGGTACTTTGGTTCCATGGTGTACCTCAAAGTAGATCCACAAATTGCCTCTTCATGGCAGCTGATTAAACTATGTGGTTTCAAAATAATTCCTAGTCTTTTGCTGGATGCTGAAATGTTCTGGGTGTGCATGTCAACATTTCTGAGATTTATCCTGAACAAGGGTTAGTTCTCTTGCAACTAAGGGAAGGGAGATTTAGTTACAAGAAATTCATTATAAAAGTAGGCAAAACTCACCATCTGGTAGGATTAAAGAGTCAAAGAACCTGTAAAGCATATCAAGAAGAAAAAGTAAGAAGGAAATGGTGTAAGACTAGCAATATTGAACAGAGCAGGCAGAGTGATAGACAAAGATGGGACATAGACTAAATTGTTCTTTGTTTACACACTACTTCCCATGAAGTGCTGAAAAGTAAGTTGCTTTGAATATGGATCTCTTTTGTAGCATTTTGCGACTCATTGGCTTTTTTTTGCTTTTGCGATTGTTGTAGACAATGTACAATGCTGCAACTTCACTTCTACACCTAGAAAACCCTGACAAGAGGAATGTGACAAGCTTGTTGATGTTGATATGAATAATTGGCCAATGAGTCCGATCAACTCATTCAACATCGAACCTGTCAAAAATCTTTTTGGTTGACAAGTTTAATATTATTTTGGGCTTCATTTGTTTTTTCAACTCTTGGCTTCTATAATGTGATTAGTCATAAGCTTTAATTTTATTTTCCCTTGTGCTAAAAGTATGTCGTATTTCTGTGCTATTTTGACAATACAGGTCAAATCTTTGTATGTGGGTCTTAGGCTGACCAATCCAATAACACTCTTAAGTCAAATGTTGAACTTCTGAATGATTATGACATGTTCAATTTTCTCAACAGTAAGCAAATGGCATTGCAGAAAA
This sequence comes from Pseudoxenodon macrops, assembly GCA_032467955.1. Lineage (NCBI taxonomy): Eukaryota > Metazoa > Chordata > Lepidosauria > Squamata > Pseudoxenodontidae > Pseudoxenodon > Pseudoxenodon macrops. Next base: position 108,172 of record JANHFT010005185.1, on the reverse strand, counting down.
ATAAGTAGACAAGTAAGTAGTAGAGCAGTAGTTATATACACAAAAATGTGAAATCACAACTGCCAGTTCTTTAGCTGATGTTGCATCAAGTTCTCCCAAGAACCTTATTATCATTCTTATGATTATTGCATAGACAGTCAGATGTTTAGACTGGATTTGGCATTTTTATTTCCCTTTTGTTCCCAAGGACCTAGATAAGCAGATGTTGCTCGATGGTATTGTCTCAAGATGTAAGCTGTTCCAAATAAAGCTGCCTTTTGCAATTGATGGATGGTGATTTTGTCAATGCTGGTAGTGTTCAGGGATTAGGATTGCTCCCAAAATGATTTGGGAGTGCCCCCAAGGCGCTTATCATTATTGGTACTATTTTTGCTTTCTTTTGCCACACTTGTTCTACTTCTATTTTCAGGTCTTTGTATGATGTGATTTTCCCCCCAGTTTTTTTTTCTATTGGTAATCCTCAACTTCCAACAGTTCATTTAGTGACCATTCAAAGTTACAACAGCACTGAAAAAAGTGATTTATGACCATTTTCACACTTATGACCATTGCAGCTTCCCCGTGGTCACATAATTTTCATTCGGATGCTTGACAACTGTATGTATGACATGTATGACAGTTGCAGTGTCCTGTAGTCACGTGGTCACCTTTTGCAACCTTCTGACAAGCAAAGTCAGTGGGGAAACCAGATTCACTTAACAACCGTGTTGTTAATTTAACAACTGCAGTGATCCACTTCACAAATGTGGCAAGAGAAGTCATAAAGTGGGGCAAAATTTAGGTAACCAATTTCACACTTAGCAACATAAATTTGGGGCTCAATTGTGATCATAAGTTGAGGATCACCTATATTCTGCTTTCTCCAGGTACTGCCATGTCCACTATCCAGGCTTTCTCCCCTTTCTTATTGACAGTTGTTAAGTCTGGAGTGTTACGTGACAAGTGCTTGTTTCAATTCTAAAAAAAAATTTTTTTTTGTTAGGCCTGGCCTTGGTGGGCTTTATTTTATTTATTTATTTTATTTCATCAAGCATGTATTCGATAATAACTATAAACATGATTACAAATACATGAAATGGATACGTGAAATGGATACGATAATAAAAGGAAATATTAGAACAGGGATGATAGGTATGTTGGTTCAGTTATGCACGCCCCTTAAAGACCTCTTAGGAATGAGGTAAGGTCAACAGTAGACAGTCTAAGGTTAAAATTTTGAGGGTTTGGGGAAGAAACCAAAGTGTCAGGTAATGCATTCCAGGCATTGACAATTCTGTTACTGAAGTCGTATTTTCTGCAATCAAGTTTGGAACAGTTTACCATAAGTTTGTATCTATTGTGTGCTTGTGTATTGTTGTGGTTGAATCTGAAGTAGTCATTGACATGTAGGACATTGTAGCAGATAATTTTATGTACTACACTTAGGTCGTATCAAAGACGGCGAAGTTCTAAGATGTCTAAACGCAAAATTTCAAGTCCTGTGGCATATGGTATTCTGTTGTGAAACGAGGAGTGGAGGACTCTTCTTGTGAAATATCTCTGGACTCGTTTGATTGTATTAATGTCTAATATGCAGTGCGGGTTCTAGACAGATGAGCTGTATTCAAGAATTGGTCTAGCAAACGTTTTGTATACCCTAGTTTGTGATTCATTTTTATCAGAGAAGAAGCTAAACAAGATTAGGTTAACAACTCTTAATGCCTTTTTGGCAATGCTGTTACAGTGAGCTTTGGCACTTAGTCATTTAAGAAGAGTACTCCAAGGTCCTTGATAGAGTGACAGTCATCTACAAGGTCATATCCACCCAGCTTGTATTTTGTGTTCTGATTTTTTTTGCCAATGGGTAAGACAGAGCATTTGTTGGTTGGGATTTGAAGTTGCTAATTCTAACACATAGTCAAGGTCTCTTTGTAGGATAGCAGCATTGTCAGTAGTTTTACATCATCAGTGAAGAGAACGCCGTTGCTTTTAATATGATCGCAAAGGTCATTTATGTAAAGTATAAAGAGTGTGGGTCCTAAAACACTATCTTGGGGGACACCACTGTTAATAGATATGTTTGTCATCTTGAGTTATTTATAGAAATAATAAAGGTGGATTTTAAAAAATTGTAAACCTAAATTTCATTTTATTTTCTTCCACAGTCACATGGCATAAAATGGCAGCATTAGGAAACTATCACAGATCCCTTTCCATATCATTCTTATATAGGCAGACACATACAAACACACACACACACACAAACATGGAATTTCTTCCTAGGGGGGTATTCCTGGGAGGAAGGGAGAAAATTGATAGGATAAGGAATGATCCCGTCAACTAGTCCTGCTCAGCTGAAGTTTTCTGCTGTTTCATCTCCTTCCATCCACCTTGACATTTAAATTCCAGATTTTTTAGGGTGGGCAAGGAGAGAATGAATGAGGGTTATATTGTTAATTAAGAGTTGTATCCCACATGCTTATTTAACGGTAGAAGCTCTCTCACGTTGAGCTTGATTTCTGGTGACTATATATATCCATGTTATTTTCTTGGCAACAATACACAAGTGGTTATCTTTTAACCATCTTTTAACTTGAAAAGGTTATCTTATCCACAGTTAAATAAGTACTGCCATTTCTTGGGGACTTATTGTTACTTATAAGAAGGGATCATTGTTGTCAAGATCTTTTGCAGAGAGGAGATCAAACATTATTATTATAATGCAGTAGGTTCACCATTCTTGATGCTTTGTTTAAGTTTGTCAGTAATTTGATTATCAAGCTTTCAGGGTTTTATAAATTAGATGTTACTCTGACTGGTAACAAACGAAATCCTTACGAATCTGTTGTGGTAGCCTTGAATGACAAATGAAGAGGATGGTATTTGCCATGGAGCAGGTTGTCCTTTGGGAACTGACCTGGGATTTACTCCATGCTGACCACCAAATAGCCAACAGATGGTAGTGGTTTCCAGCTCACAAACAATATGATCTGGATGGTCTGTCTGGACTCAGGGGGTTTCTTTGATTTATTACCATTTCAAAAGATTTGATTAAATTTAACTCTTAAGCGTACCATAAGTTTAAGCGTACAATAAGTCATCTGGCAAGAAATGGGGAGCACCCCTTGCTTAAAAACTTCAAAGCCAACAACCTTTCCCTCACTTATTTATCTCACAGTGATTTCATTCTTTTACCAACAAAAACGAGAAGTCCTCCTTCCCTTGCTAATAATATACACCTTATTATTTTACGTTAGTTTTCCAGATATCTGATTATTCATCGCAAGGTGATTTATCACCTTGAAAAATAAGATTGTGAAGTCTTAGTGATAAGATTTTTCCCTGTACTTACCGACATTAATATTAAGCCTTAACAAAGGCAAACTACGTACCACAAATCTATCACAAGAGCTATTCAGCACGCATTATAAATCTATGCATGGGTCCCTTTGCTTTCATAATTTTCAAAAAAGAACTTGTCAGTTGAGGGAAACTTCAGTGTACTAATCCTCATCTTTTTGGGAAGTGCTGGTGGATAGGCATAGATTGCAGAGCTTTGCATGCAATTTTCAGATGCTCTTCTTGCTATATGAGCATTACTTTTTTTTTTGAGTCTCCTAGTTTCCCTACACAATGAGAACAGCACCACCAGAAGCTGCCACCTAAAAAGTGCAGTAGAGTTTATTAGTCAAGCTTGCTGTTGTTCATGCTTATAATAGCAGCTTGGGCATGCCTCCTTGCTGAGCGTTGCAACATCTGATGCTTTCGTTTATCCACATTTGTTAAATGTGGGCTGAATAGAATAAATCAAAGTTGTTGAGTGGGTTGACGTGTTTGTTACAGATTATCAGTTTGGTATCCTCATGCCAGAACATCAACAGAGCCTTGATTTTTGTCCAAAATGGTTTGGGCAGAGTTGGATGTTGGAAAACTCTACCTATTTCACAGAAGAACGTACCGAACTGATAGTAACTTGGTGGCCCGGTTCAGTAGAACTGTTAGTGACCTGGGCCTGCCACGTCCCAAGTTGGTTCTTTCGGTGGTGCCATAGGTGCTGCCACCTTGGATTTTTTTAAGCACTGCGCATGCGCACACGCAAAGCATGCACGCAGCCACAGCACACCCCTGAGCGAACCGGCAGTAAGAAGATTCAGAACCCACCTCTGGCCAATAAGAATTATACAGAAATATAGAAATATAAAGGTTTAGAATCTGTGGCATTTTCTTTTCCAGAGAGCAACAACCACAGACAAAGAAGAATGTCTTTGGTTTCCTCTTTCATCAGTTCTCAAGGGTCAATTCTTCAATATACTCCATCTTTTTTAAAGCACAGTCAGACTTTAAACTCCCTCTTTCCTTTTAGGTTAAGCTAATATTTTTTTGGGTGTAGGGGTGTGGTGGCTCAGTGGCTAAGATGCTGAGCTTGTTGAGCGAAAGGTCGGCAGTTCAGAGGTTCGAATCCCTAGTGCCGCGTAGCGGAGTGAGCTCCCGTTACTTGTCCGAGCTTCTGCCAACCTCATAGTTTGAAAGCACGTAAAAAATGCAAGTAGAAAAATAGGGACCACTTTGGTGGGAAGGTAACAGTGTTCCATGCACCTTTGGTGTTTAATCATGCCGGCCACATGACCACGGAGATGTCTTTGGACAATGCTGGCTCTTTGGCTTAGAAATAGAGATGAGCACCACCCCCTAGAGTTGGGAATGACTAGCACATGTGTGCAAGGGGAACTTTTACCTTTACCTTAATAGTTTTTATAATGGCCACTGCATCCTTTCTTCAAGCCTATGCCTCTCCACCTTTCCTTTGTCCCAAACAGAATTAAGGTGAGGTTATTTTGAGTTTCCTTTTTCTTGCCTTTTCCTCAACAAGGGTGAATTAAATATTTTGCTTAATGATTTTTGCATTCCTTCCTCGAGATTATTTCTGTGTTGTACACTAGGAATATTTCCACCCTGGACTGCTGACAATACCACTAAATATTCAACACATTTTCCGGAGCGTGCAAAGCATCTTTGTACTGTCATAGACAGGCCCTTGATTTTCATGCATGTATCAAAATTCTGTACATCTGGCAACACTGATTTATTAAAGGCACAATCTGGCACACACTTTTTGTGCAAAACAGAGCTTACCTTTCCTAAGTGGCATCTGTTACACTCCTAGGCAAGCTCCATTGTGAAAGGAGCACCACATGTCTGCCTTGTGATAAATTCACAATTGTGACAAATAAAGATTAAATTTGACAGAATTTAACAGCCTCTCTCTGCTCCAGCAAGCTGTGTTTGTGGCAGAAGACTTCTGGGCTGTGCGTGAATCAAAATAATGGACAGGGAAGAACAGGGAAAAAACAGTGAAATATAACAGCAGCACCAGGAAACTTTGCTGCAGAGAAGCCAGACCGATTACTTTGGATTAAAGATTCCTCCACCTTTCAGCGGTGGAGAAACAGAAACAGTTAATTGGATGTAGAACGAGCTTTCTATCACTGCATCATAATTCACAGATTAGGAGTTTATACCTGCTTTTCCAGGAAATAGTTTGTGTGTTTTTTATGCAAGTAACAGCTGCTTCCTCTGGATAAAAATGCCTCCAGGCTTAGGTTTTCAGGGAAATCCCTGTTTTTAAAGTGCATCCGTCAGAGAAAATGATGCTAGGGTCTTCTTGGCAGAAACATCTCTAGAATGTACACCACAATCTATTTCATTCTACACGTTTAGGTAACTTTCTCATTTGAACATGCAGTTTCTGGAATCAGCTCTGACTTTGCGGTACACTTCCAAAGTGTTATGTTCTCTGTTGTACAACTGTTGGATTTGCTTGCTTTGTTACTGTTTGAATCGTTGTTGTTTTTTTTTGTAAGCTGTTCTGATATTTTTAGGCTAGAATAAGTACAGAAGTGTTAGTCTTGCACACAAATGAAATAAGGGTCTTTTGTAGGAATATTTATAGGAAAACATATACGTGCTTATTTTACATCCCTTGCAAGAGCAGCAGGACACCCAGCAGTAGTCTCTATAAACAAACCGCAGGGAATAAATCGTGAACATTCTGGCATAAAAATCAAAGGAGGCCAATTCCTTCCGTACCGCAGTGAATACTTTAGAAGAGAATGGCATAAAATGGAGGTCCATGAAGAAAAGTTTCAGAGAAACTCAAGGTATGTTTATATACCGTATTTTTTGGAGTATAAGATGCACTTCCCCTCTCCTAAAAGAGGCTGATAATTTGGGTGCGTTCTTACACTCTGAATGTAGCTTTTTCAAAGTTTTTTTCCAGCCCTAACGAGGCGCTAGCGAGTGAAGTGATCTTTGCAGGCTTTTTTCATTGCTACTCCCGAAGAAGAAGCTTTTTTTTCAGACCTAACAAAGTGCTAATGATCTTCCTGGCTTCGCAGGCTTTTTTCATTGCTACTCCCTCCAAAGAAGCTTTTTTTCCAGACCTAAGTCTTTGCAGGCTTTTTTCATTGCTACTCCCTCCGAAGAAGCTTTTTTTTCAGACCTAAGTCTTTGAAGGCTTTTTTCATTGCTACTCCCTCCGAAGAAGCTTTTTTTTCTTCAGACCTAAGTCTTTGCAGGCTTTTTTCATTGCTACTCCCTCTGAAGAAGCTTTTTTTTTCAGGGGATAAAATAATGTGTTGAAACTGACCAGACCAAGGATGCTAGCCAGATCAATAGCTGGTAGGCAGATTTTTCTCCCCTATTTTCCTCTGCAAAAACTAAGGTGTGTCTTATACTCCGAAAAATACGTTAGTTGGGTTGCTACTCCTCTTTTTCTGAGTTTTTTTCCAGCTAACCACTCTAGCCATAGTTTTCCATCCAAGAACTAACCAGGTTTAGCTTTGTTAGATTAAATCAAGTTTCGACTTGCTGCCATTTAGCTGGACAAAAAGAAATACCCCACCCTCTAAAAGTGGCTTGTTGGATCTTGAGGACCTGTTATTTCTTCACTAGTGATTAACAGAATAATAGAATTGGAAGGGACCTTGGAGGTCTTCTAGTCCAACCCCTTGCTCAAGCAGGAAACCCTATACCATTTCAGACAAATACATGAATAATAATATAAGTCCCTTTACATATTTCATGTTGATGTCATACACCCATTTCTTCTTTCCTTGCTTAACACACTAATCTGAATTCCAAAGCTCCATTTCATAAAGCATTTGGCAATATTTCCATGATCCAGAAAATTGTTCTACTGTACACCTATTTTCTCATTGGTTGGAAGGGATTGCCAGTTTTCTTATAAAGTGTTTAAACCTACAAAATATGAAGCGCTCACAACCTCTGGGAGCAAGTCGTTCCACTGATTAATTGTCCTCACTATCAGGAAATTTCTCCTTAATTTTAGGTTGGTTCTCTCCTTGATTAGTTTCCATCCATTGTTTCTTGTCCTGCCTTCAGGGGCTTTGGAGAATAGGTTGACCCCCTCTTCTTTATGGCAGCCCCTTAGATATTGGAACAGTTCTATCGTATCACCCCTAAGCCTTCTTTTTATTAGACTAGACATAAACTAGACATGATTTATAAATGTCATTCATCCCTAGTTGTGCCAATTTAATAGTAACAAGAATAGAATAGATATTGTAGCAGCAATGGCTCGGTGAAATTAAGAAACCTTATAAGTCACTTAGGAGGAAACAGCCATGTCTTCTTTTGTGCTTAGCTGTGAGTTCAAGAGCCATATGACATTCATCAGCCACATGATCTGGTTTTCTCATCATTCCTATCACCATCTCCTCCCACTTATGACTGTAGGACTGTAACTTGTTGCTTGTATCCTACGACTTT
>JANHFT010005185.1:39564-53089 GCA_032467955.1 Pseudoxenodon macrops | reverse complement strand
AGATAGATAGATAGATAGATAGATAGATAGATAGATAGATAGATAGATAGATAGATAGATAGATAGATAGATGTATTGCAACACACAGAAGCAAAACAGAAAAGAGAGCTCTTGAGTACAAGTCTTCCGAGAAACTAGAAGTCTGAAGCTACGTCTCCTAATCCCTGACATGGTCAGCTAAGTGGCATGTTCAGAGAAGCATTTGTCTTCAAATATGTTGACTCGATCCTGCCGAGGAGATTTAGATGTAAGCTCTGGGCAGTCCGTAACAAATTAAGACATCAGCAGAAAGTGAAACATTTGTCCTCTTGTCACAGGAAGAGTTTTACAAGAAATAGATTTTCAGCTTACACTGACCCCTTTTGGCTGATGCAAGACTGCATTTGGGAAGGGATCGGAGGCACCAAAGCTGAATGCAAAAAGCTCAAGGAAAGAAAAATGAATCGACGTCTCAGGAGCTGCCTATGGCTCTGATCTCACCATGTTCCACGTAGACCCTTAATATTTCCAATTTAATAAGGCCATCAAGCGATGGGTAAACAGATAGTCACTGACCATATTCTGTTCAGTTTGCTGCCGTACCTAACCATACGTTTTTAAATGAGGAAAGGGGAATTAACAATGCTCCCTGCCCAATTACTGATTCTGTAGAAGCACAAATAACTCAGTGAAATAAAAACGCTATTGTTCTCGGATTCCACCTAAACAGACTAAATAGTTTGGAGGATGTTCCTCTTGAATAACGCACAGCTCTGTTTTTGCTTTGTTTCTTTTTACAATCCCCTCAAGTTCTTTCACTTTTTTTCCTTTTGTTTTTTCAAGATAAATTCAGTAATTTATCATTGAATCAAAACCAGGAAACCATTCCTTCAAATAATACCAGACTAATGTAGAAGCTCTCTAGCAAAGAAGGCGGTTTCTGATTCACGTGTAGAACCGGATCTGAGGATTCCGTTTCACCGCTGGCAGCCATTTTATCTATGGAATCTCTTATCCATCTCATGCAGAGATAAAACTTCATTCTGATACTTTCGAACAAGTAAGTAGAAATAGTGATAAAAAATAATATTATGCAATAAATGGAGGCTTAATTGCCAGGAGGAGAAGGCAAAAGAGGAAGGAAGTTCCTCTCTCTTCTGTAGGATATGATGGCCCCATCACACTTTTATCATTTATCTCAAATGCCATCATTTTCAATATACCAAACATACAGATCAGTGGTGAAATCCAATTTTTTTTACTACCGGTTCTGTGGGCATGGCTTGGTGAGCATGGTGTGGCTTGGTGGGTGTGGCTTGGGAGCTGTGGCAGGGGAAGGATATTGCAAAATCTCCATTCCCACCCCATTTTGGGGCCAGCCAGAGGTGGTATTTGCCGGTTCTCTGAACTAATGAAAATTTACGCTATCGGTTCTCCAGAACCTAACAGAACCTGCTGGATTTCACCCCTTGATACGATATGTTTAAAAGTGGTTCCAGAACTGAGTCAAAACAGCAATGTCATCTTTCAGTCTCATTGATGCTCTGGTAGGAAATTTTGTACTTATTTTGAAAACCAGGAATGAGAATACTCGTACAAGTGAATTTGCTGGATCTGATTCTAAAAATAAGCATTTTACAGATGTGAGTGGAAGGTATAATGGGTTACACTGGGCTACTGACATTATTGAATAAAATTCTGGACAAACTGAAATGAGGATGGAGAACTTAGAAAAGCTGCCATGGATACTTGTCTAAAAAATGCTTGCGATGACGTTAAGATGTATGTTATGGGGATGTACATGTGCATATAAAAATGAAGCTCTTTTGGTTGAGAATACATATTGATCATATGATTTTCAATAAATGTAAGACAGATTCTATAACACAACAAGGAAAATGGATATCAAAAACCAAAGCACTTGAGTTTGATGAGATAAATGAAGTAAACAATTGTTAATTATCTGTCCATTTATCCATCCAAAGACACACATTACCAGAAATGAGACCAAGTAGATGAATTTGCGTACTTTGGCAGAATGTTTATGAAAGCTAAGAAAATGGAGAAATAAAGATGTACAAATGCTGATAGTAAGTAATGGGTCCTATGTGATTTGCTGTGAAGAATGAATGATTATTGAAAAAGCAATAATGGATTTGAATAAGGTTGTGTTTTTGCCAATTTGTAGAGATTGGTATGTCAGATGAAATATAAAAGTAAGTTGAATGCACTGGGAATGGAAAAGGCAAATTAGTAGTTGAGGTATAAAGCTAGAAATTAGGAGACTATGAGTTTTAGTCTCACCTAGGCATAAAGCCACCTGGGTGACCTTTAGCCAGTCACTCTTTCTCAGCCCTAGGGAGTAGTCAATGGCAATCCACTTACAAAATATTGCCAAAAAACCTGCAGGGACTAGTCCAGGCAATTGTTAGGAATCATTCTTGGTTAAAAACTACACACACGCACGAACAGAGAGAGAGAGAAAAAAAGAGAGAGAGAGAGAAGAATGAAGGAGGGTTAAATTAATTTAATTAAATACAAAAGGGAGGAACTGGTTTTTTATATGTTTTGTTGTTAATGTTTTGTTTTTTAGAACACATTTTTTTCTTTTTGTCTAGTTTTAGTTGGAGGGTTTTGTGAGGCAAGTTGACAACCCTAACAATTAACTTGGGAAAAGTTCAAAAATTATAAAACTAAAATATTGTTATAGTTTGCATTTGCATTTTTAAAAAATACATCAGCATAAGCATATGGACTGAATGGTATTGAATTTATTTCTAAATAAACAAGAGTAGAACTGTGTTTTTGTTATGTTTTGTACCTACTTTAGAGTCAGGCCCTCAAAATTGCTCACTTTTCATTGAAACTTTGTGTAAAAGGATATAAACAAGGTTTCTCTTTTTTACAAAATGAGTTATTCTTTATGTTGACCTATAATGGAGTAATGGCACCAGCTCTAGGGGAAAAGAACTCCTATAATTTTAAATACGACTTGTGGCACAATCTTGGAACACTGTTGACATGCAGCTACCATAAATTTGCCAGTGGCATATTGATGGGACCTTCATAATTCCTTAATTGTGCAGAAACCATTAAACAAGAAAGTTAAGGTGAAAAGGAAAACCTGGTAGATGTTAAAAGAGACTACATGCATATCAAGTTGTCTAAATTAAAAAGGGTTATAAAGATCAAGAACATTCTTTCTTTTCTGACAGATGTATGAAGGAGGACTGGGGAAGGGCCAGGGATCAATCAATCGATTGATTGATTGATTAATTCAAAGAAACAAACAAAATAATATCTTCCTCTATGTAGAAGCCAATCATTCAATCAATCAGAATAGAGCTGGAAGGGACCTTAGAGGACTTCTAGTCCAATCCCCTGCTCAAGTTGGAGACCCCATACCATTGCAAACAAGTGGCTGTCCAATCTTTTCTTAAAAACCTCCAGTGATGAAGCACCCATAACTTCTGGAGGAAAGGTGTTCCACTGGTTAATTGTCTCACTATTAAGAAGTTTCTCCTTAATTCCAGGTTGCTTCTCTCCTTGATTAGTTTTCATCCATTGTTCTTTGTTTTGCCTTCTGGTGCTTTGGAAAATAAGTTGACCCTCTCCTCTTTGTGGCAGCCCCTCAAATACTGAAATACTTATTTTCATTAGACTAGACATATCCAATAAGAAGGAAAACGTCTTCAAAGCGGGGGGGGAAACCACAGAAAGTCCAGTTGCCTCTTGAAAAAGCACCTTTGGGACGATCAGCTCAGATGCCTCATCTCACGGTGATGTATGAGCTCACCCAGTGCCTCATGTAGATGAGAAAAAGGAAAGGCAAGAACACTGAACATTGTGGTACCCAGAGATGGGTTTTAGAAGGTTCTGACCAGTTCTGGAAAACCGGTAGCAGAAATTGTGAGTAGTTCAGAGAACTGGCAAATACCACCTCTGACTGGTCCTGCCCCCATCTATTCTCTGCCTCCTGAGTCTCAGCTGATCAGAAGGAGATTTTGCAGTATCCTTCCCCTGCCCACCAAGCCACACCAACAGAATTGGTAGTAAAAATGTTTGAATCCCACCACTGGTGGTACCCCATTTGGTAGGGGTCAAGAATGGGACCTCTTTTCTCCAACCATCACTGGCTGGAATCAACCCCAAAGGAAGGAGGTGAAACAGCAAAGCATCATGCCACCCACTCTAATTGTCTGAGCCAATCCAGATAAATACCATGGTCAATAGTATTGAAAGCCATGGAGAAGTCACGCTAGGCAAGGGTGAAGGCACAAGCTCCATCCTGCCCATGCCAGAGGTCATCCAAAAGTGAGGTCAATGCTGTTTCATCAAATCAGAAGGGAAACACAAATTCAAAGGACTGGCCTAAACAGAAGTCTCTATGGTGTTAACTCCACTTTATTTGAAAGATTGAGGAACATAGCTTTCACAGCTAATTTTGTCTCTCACTTACAGAAGCAGTAATGCTCTGTAATGCTTTGAATGCTCAAAAGAGCTCCCTGGACTGAACATTAGAACTAGGATCTACATCCCAAGTCATAGCACCCATAGTTCAGTGGTGGGTTTCAAATTTTTTTTACTACCGGTTCTGTGGGCGTGGCTTCGTGGGCTTGACATGGCTTGGTGGGCGTGGCTTGGTGAGCGTGGCAGAGGAAGGATACTGCAAAATCTCCATTTCCTCCTGATCAATTGGGACTTGGGAGGCAGAGAATAGATGAGGGCAGGGCCAGTCAGAGGTTGTATTTACCGGTTCTCCGAACTATTCACAATTTCTGCTACCGGTTCTCCAGAACTGATCAGAACTTGCTGAAACCCACCTCTGCCACAGTGGGACAGAACAATGCAATGTACACTGTGAGACAAATTCCGCCTTTTGTGTACTTCCATGCAATATCACAACATGAGTACAAAAGGCCAGAGAGTACATCACAACACACATTTCTTTGTTTCGGTGTTATCATGGTTAAAATGCCTGATGTTAGGATCTTCAGATTAGCATTTCCAGATGTATGCCTAAGGAAGACCCTTTCTTGTCTCCTACCTTTGTCTTCCTTCTTTTGTCTAACAGTCAGGTTAGGTCTTTTTTTTTCTGGATCTCATACTCTTTGGATTTAAAACTAGCATCGTATCTTCTAAAGCATTTGGAAAAATTATTCTCAAGCACACAATTTGCTTTGCCAGCTTTATGATTTGTTATCCATCTTGTGGGTTTTTAAAAAGAAACCTGTACTTAGTCTTCAAATTAATGGTCTGCAGTATATGTATGGGTAAAAACATTCAGTACAATGTACATAATAGTTGTGTTTGTGATATACATACTTGGTAAAAGCTTTCCCATTTTCATCATTCAGACAGGTATAATCTAATAAATCATAAACAGGAAATAGCAGTGGGATAAATGCTTTGGGAAAATAGAGGATTTTATGGTGGATTACTGTATACAAAAAGCCTTCGTTTCTACTGGCTTTTTTTGTTAGACTTTTTTTTTTAATGCAGGGATGTGCAAAGATTTTTATTATGTTGAAGACATCAAGAAGATTGAAAAGGTGGCTAATACTATCTCCTCTTTGTGGACAGTACAATGGGGGAGTCAACTGCAATAGGATTTCTCCAGGTTAATAGGCTGATGCTGACATCTAGGATCTTTCAGCATTATTTTGGACCAAGCTTTCTTCTTACTTACCAGTGTTCTGTTCAGAATTTGCTGCCATGAGTTGTTGCAAAGCTGACATGTTTCTTCCAGAGGATGCTTCACCTCCTCTAGGAGAGACCATGTCAGATCTATTCTTTCAGGTTCAGGGAGATTCTGCTCTGAAATAGAAACCATTGCATGAACCAGCATGTAGACAAATGAAGTAGAGATGGCAGGCAGAGAATACAAGAACAGGATATGGTCCAATGGTGGTATTCAGCTGGTTCTCTTTGGATCGCGTGAACCAATAGTGGTGATTGCGGGAGGCTCCGCCCACTGGCCCTCACGTAACGCGCCTCATCTGTACATGCTCACATTTGCGAACCAGTAGGGAAGATAAGTGAATTCCACCTCTGATATGGTCATATGACAAGTAATCCCCTAGAGAAGCAAAGGTCCATGCTTAAGAGTAATATTTTTCTCATGGGTCATATAATGTATCTCAGATGGTTAGAGCTAGGTTTTGGGTGGAGTTGTAGAGAATAAAAAACCTTCCATTTCAAGCAATTCCTTCTTCATGTGTTCCTAACCTGGATTCCTTGCACCTGACTTTGAAGTGTGTTTGAACTCTGATTCTACTAATCTTTAGCTTTTGGGGAAATCATGATAGATCTCATTTTGTACTTTGTTTCTGTGAACTGGTTACAAATTAACAGAGTTGGAAGGGACCTTGTAGGTTATCTAGTCCAACCCCCTGCTCAAGCAGGAGACCCTACACCATTTCTGACAAATGGCAGTCCAATCTCATCTTGAATGTCTCAAGTATTGGAGCTCCCACAACTTCCGAAGGCAAGTTCCACTGGTTGTTCCACTAGTGTCAGAAAGTTCCTCCTTATTTCCAGATTGAATCTCTCTTTGGTCAGTTTTCCATCCGTTATTCCTTGTCTGGCCTTCAGGTGCTTTGGAAAATAGCTTGATCCCTTCCTCTCTGTGGCAGCCTCTCAAATATTGGAACACTGCTATCATGTCTCCCCTGGTCTTTCTCTTTGTTAGACTAGCCATGCCCAGTTCCTGCAACCGTTCTTCATATGTTTTTGTCCCCTATATGCTTTGTTAATTTGTCTCTTTAGTGTGGCATTTTGTAGCCTAAGTATGGCTACCCACTTTCTGTAGCGCTTAAATGACCTCTCTGCTAAAGAGTTTCACTATGAGCAAGAGTTGGCTGCTGATCGTTATCATTGATAATGAAAAGAAAGGATTAATAAGTAGGAATCAATCAATCAGATAATTCCTTAAAAGCTTATAATAGAACAGAGAGAGAAAAAGAAACTTCTCTTAAAAAAAAGGTTTAGAGAATAAAAAGAAAAATCTCTTTTAAAAAAATCTTACTGATGGGTGTTCAAATAATACTGCAGAAAAAGACAAAGGCCAACCCGAAGAGAATGTTCAGTAAGTATAAAAATATCCAAAAAAGATATTAATCTCCAAGAGAGAAATAAAAGGGTGATTAAAAAGTCAATAAATGATGGATAATGATAAAATATATTAATAAAAAGAAAAAATAGAATACAAATAGTGAAAATAGTAGTATGCATATTAACAGATAATAGAATCTATTATAATTAAAAATAAAATAAGCTTAGTAGGTGGAAGTTTAGGATTAGGTAATCTAACTGTATTATTAATATTAATAGTGTATTAAGTATGTTAATTTAAACTTTCAAATTGTGGGGATTTTGAGATATATTCCTGGGATTGATTAAATTTTGTTAATATTTTGCTTTATTAGTAGCACTAGACATTTGGGATATTGAAATTATGGTGAAATAATTAGTAATTTTCAAAGTATTAAATATTAGTAACTTAGTAGGGGATAACAAATACATGGTACAAAGAAGTATTATTTATGTTTAAATGAATCAATGGAAAAAATGATAAAGAATTAGAAAGAAAATGGTACTGTTGAAGTTGGAAGATCAGAATTATGTATATTGATTTATATTATTACTGTTAGCATTGTTAAAAAAGATTTTACCCAGGCAATACACTGTCTACAAAATATGTGTGTGTTATATTAAAAATTAATTTTTAAAAAACCAGTTCATTTAGTGACCATTAAAAGTTACAATGGCACTGAAAAAAGTGATTTATTGCCATTTTTCACACTTATGACCGTTGCAGCATTCCCATGGTCATGAGAGGCCAGGCGAGGCAAAATGCCCCTCAAAGTAAATGGCATTGAGTAGGCCATGGCCATCAGTCACATTACCAGTCAGCCACACCTTCCCAGCTGGTCATTAGGGCAGAGAACCAATTGTTAAATTATTTGAATCCTACCACTGTATGTCCAGTTCCTGTAACCGTTAGTCTCCAGTCCCCTAATCATCCTAGTTGCTCTTCTCTGCCACTTTTCTAGAGTATATTTAAAGACATGAAAATAAAAATGAAAGGCAGAAATAAAAGGAAAATACCGATTTGCTGTCCTACTTACTGCCTTGTGTGCCCACTCTTAAGAAACATAATTAATTATAAAAGTTTAGAGTCTTCATAACTTCTGACTATGCAACAATTAGAACTTCATCCAGACCTGGAAAGGTTGTAAAATCTACCTTGAGAGAATTATGTCTGTTTTGCAACAAATGCTGTTTCTTTTTTATTTCTTCTCTTTTTTGTTCATTCTTGATCATTTGGTGAAGCATGTCTCCACATTGAAGCAATTCTTTTATAGTGCCCTCATGACTGTCACTCTAAGGATAGAAAGATAGAGATATTAGAAATAGAGATGACAGAGGTAGAGGTAGGGATAGAGACAGACAGATAAAAATGGTAATGACATTTATGTAATTGAGGGTTGGTTAATCTCAGACTATTTCGGGATCTTGAAAATAATGGTATAATGACAAAATAATAATTTAACAAAATTACTTAAAATTATCAACTTACTATAAACAAAATTAGACTATAGCTTAGGATCTACTGTATAGATTTTTGTAATGTGCACATCTCCACAAATTCCAGTGCTTTTGCAAGAGACAAGAAAAGTTATAAAATGTCAGGTTTCCAAAAGATGCTGTAATTAATTCATGAGTCTCAAGCCAAAGTTTTTTAAAAATCCATTCCTTTATTAGGAACAGCATTTTGGCAATGGCCTCGCAGAGTCAGATCTTACTTCACGTGATTTGTGACTGAACTTTGCCCCTGTTTTCCCCTCCCCTCCGTCTGTGTCATAAATCACATTATCCAATGAAGTGCTCCAGCAGGCTGTAGAATTCCACGTCTCATAAGCCTACTGTGGTAATCTGAGATCCAACTCTAGCTGAAGATATGCGTGGAATGTGCTCCCCCCTTTTCTCCCATGGCAACTCAATAATAGACATAGACATGCTTTGCGAGTTGACACTCAGACTATTTCTGGATCTTGAAAATAATGGTATAATGACAAAATAATAATTTAACAAAACTACTTAAAATTATCAACATACTATAAACAAAATTAAACTATAGCTTAGGATCTACCGTATAAATTTTTGTAATATGCAGATCTCCACAAATTCCAGTGCTATTGCAAGAGACATGAAAAGTTATAAAATGTGCCTAAATTGTCTGAAAAAGTTTTAGGCATCCATATTGCCCCTCATGCAAATCTATTTTGGAGTTTGTTACTTTGAAAGGATATCTCTGCAAAAGGTATGCTGGTAGGCTGAGCTTGGCTTTCAAGATACTGTTCTTTAAATTGAGGAATACTAGAAATAGAAAGTTTCATAATACCTGCATGATAAATCTATAAATATCAACTTATGCTGCACAAATAGAATATATTTTGCCAGGAAAAGGAATTCATAACAGTGGTAAATAAAGTATTTTCTCCTCAGCCAATTAATATGCATACTCTTCTCCTGACTAGTGCTTTTATTAGGTCAAATTAAAGACAACATCAGAGGAATTATCATGAAGAGAAAATTTATACTTGTACTCATCCTGCAAGCAGAGATTAATGGAGAAAACTGTGTGTATAACTGTGTGTTAAATCATTTATTTATTTATTTATTTATTAAATTTATATACCGACCTTCTCTCGAAAGACTCAGGGCGGTGTACAGCCAGTAATAAAAACATACAATACAAAAGTTAAAAAACCCATTAAAAACAAATATGTAAGAAAACAAAGTGTATATGCATATTTGTATACCTATATGTCTATATGTATACTTTGAATGGCTGAGGTGCACACTGGTCTGCCATATTATGGACCCCTTGGAATACTTTTACTAATAGCAAACAATCCTGAGTTACTACTACATGCGCAACAGTTGTAGGGATTTGAGAGATGTATATGTGATTGTGTATATGTAGGTGTAAGTGTGGATGTGTTTTCTGAAATGTCAAATAGGATATTTCACTAATCCAGACTTGTTTCCTAATAATTATAAAGAACAATCATATGTTCTTGTTATTGTATCATTGAAATTATTGCTAAAATATAATTGTACCATGTATAAATGTCATATACAGTTTTATAACATTTAAGAATGCTGAAGTTTGTGAACTGTCTGTTGTTAAATGCAAATGCAAAAGTTCCTAATTTCTGCTTTAATATTTTTTCCTTTTCCATTCCTAGTTCATTCATACTTCTATCACAACCAATTTACCATATCTTTATTGAAGTCTTCTTCTTTCAGATTCATCCCCTCCTGAATTTCAGCCTCCAGTGATTCAAGCAATTTTTGTATGTCAAAGTTAAATTGCTCCAATTCCTTCAAAGAAATGAAGGGCTTAAAGATTGGAAAATGGGAAAGGAGAAAAGGAACGGTCATTTATTAATTTTTCTTTACACTTTTTAGTATTGATATATATCATAAACATATATGCCTCTTTCAACTGCTAAATTAATTGTCTGTACATTTATTTTACAAACTACCATATATGTAGTAATACCAGTAGAACCTGATCAGCTTGTACTTATAAATCTCACTTATCTTATGTTATCAAACCAAACCAATCCAGACAATTAAGCAATTAGCCAGACAATATACTATATTAACCTCACCAAAGTAATAAAAAGACAAATTTGCACAAGTTAATAATGGAAACTTATTTGATAATTTATCAATATCTACACCAATAAAGCAAATACTGTATGTTAAGTTTTTATGTGTGTGTGTATGTGTGTACTGAAATAAAAAAGCTCAAAAATAGTTATCTTGGTTAAATAACAGATGAGTAAAAAACAAACAATTACACAGTACATTAAATTAATAAGAATGGGGGGAAAGAGGAGGTGTGGCCAGCGTTGCGGTGAGACGATGCACTTCACAGAATCTCCATGAGGGTGCGCAGAATCCAGCTGCCAGGATGGTCCATCATCTCGTAGAGGCAAGGAAACAAAAGAGCACTGTCTGTTGGACATTGGTGGATGATTGAGAGATTGCTACTCTGGTCTCTTTTTGTTTTGGTCTTTTTTTCTTTTTTCTTTGTAAAAGTAATTGTGGATTCAAACTTTTCTCTAACACAAAAGGATAGCCAGAAGGTGCAAAATAAAACCAGAGTGCCACTTGCTGGTAAAGATTGGAAGGGAAGTATGAGAACTGCAGCTGCATAGACAGACCTAGCCTTGTGAAAGGTGTAAATAAGATAAGAACTGCCAGAAAGGACCTTGGAGTGAACTGATTAGAAAAAGAAGTCAGAGAGTCAAGACTGAAACTGTTTTTGTTTGTGTAATATCAAATAAACTGGCTCTTTGAACCTGAAATAAAATCTGTCCATTTTTTCCCCTCCTGCATTTTTTACTTTTTATTTTTAAATATCAGAATAGTGGCTCTGGGTGAACTGGAAATAACCTTCTAGGCACTTAAAGTTGTTTTGGAAAGATCCTGGTGGATTACAAGTGGTGGGTGAAGTAATACTAAAGCTTGGTTGTCAAGACCTTGAATGGATTAAGGTCTGAAGAACCTGAAGAAATAAAGGAAACAAATCTTTCTCTTTCTTTTTTTCTTCTGTTTTTCTTCCTATGGCTTTTTTCCTTTGATTTTTGGTTTGGATTATTGGATTTGGGGTTTTTTTAAACTCATTTTTCCCCTTTTCTCTTCTTAGATTAACTTGGATTGGGGATTTCTTCCTCTTTTGGAATTTGGTTTTGCTTGGATTGCTCAGACATTATTCTTGAGATTTTTGAAGATATTTGCTGTTGCTTGGGCACTACTGGATTACAAAATTGGAGATTTCAATTCTTCCCTTCCCTTTTTTATGCCACAGTGGATTACAAATAGTAAGATTTAAGGATCTAAAAAAGGAAGTTGGGTGAAAATTATAAGAAAGAAGATTTGAAATGAGCCTGAGAAAAACAGTATCAGCACCATCTTCGGCAGCATCCTCTGCAACCTCAAGTCACACAGGACAAAAGACGCTAAGTGTACTTGCACAGCAGGAGAAAAGCAACGTAGTGCGGCAAGAGTTTAAAAAAATGATCCAAGCACTGTGTGATGATTTTAAGGAGGTGAAAGAAAAAATAGGGAGAGTTGATGACAAACTAGAGAAATTAGAAGATAAAATAGAGAAAGTACAACAAACAATGGAAAAAAATGAACAAAGG
Source organism: Pseudoxenodon macrops (assembly GCA_032467955.1). Taxonomy (NCBI): domain Eukaryota; kingdom Metazoa; phylum Chordata; class Lepidosauria; order Squamata; family Pseudoxenodontidae; genus Pseudoxenodon; species Pseudoxenodon macrops. The sequence continues at coordinate 40,883 of JANHFT010005185.1, read as the reverse complement.
ATGCAAAAAACGGAAGAAAAAATGGAAAAGATAGGGGAAAAAAGTGAATGAAGTTGATGACAGACTAACCCAAACAGACAAAAATAAAAATGGAATAATAATCTCATTAGAAATGGAAAGCGCTGAATATTATCTACGATTTCAAAATATAGAAGAAAAGGGAGAAAATTTGGCACAAATAATGGCATAAATACTAACAGGTGCTTTGGACATGGACAAAGATAAAATAATGGCAGATGTGGATGAAATGTTTAGAGTTAATACCAGATATGCGGTGAGACATAAACTCCCAAGAGAAGTACATGTGAGATTTACCAAAAAGGCTATGAAGGCAGAAGTTCTGCAAGAGCGAGAGATGAACCCTTAAAATATAAGGGGAAGGAAATAGTGGTATTGAAACAAGTTCCAAGGAGAGTAAGAGAAACAAGAAAAGAATATAAATTTTTGACCATACAGCTAATTAAATATGGAGTTAACTTCAGATGGTTAATCCTAGAAGGATTACTGGTGACATGGAGAGAACAGAGATATAGACTAGGTACAAAAGAGAAAGCAGAGCAGTTCTACAAGCAACACTTTGAAATACAGGAGGAGGTGAGAATAAGCGAAGAATCGAGGAGACAAGATGCAACAGAGGAAACCAACTTACAGAAAAGTGAAGAAGGAAAAGATCGAGAGGCGATAGCATTAATAGAAGGAGTGAGAGCAAAAGAACCAAGAGAACAAACAAAAATAAGATCAACTAGAACTACAAAACCAATATATAAGTAAACATGGAGGAGGAATTGAAATTAATATCAATAAACATAAATGGACTGAATTTGATAACAAAAGGAAAAAGATTCTTCATAGATTGGAAAAACAAAAACTAGATATAATTTGTCTACAAGAAGTACACATCAAAAAACAACATAGGAAAGTATTGGAATACCCTAAAATCGGAAAGGTGTATACAGCCTTAGCTACACAAAAGAAAAAGAGAATTGCACTATGTTGATGGTGGAAATAATGATGAACAGTAAACTGATACTTATGGTAGCAATTTATGCACCCAATGTAAATCAAGAGAATTTTTATAAGAAACTACATGAGACGCTAGTAGAATTGGACTATGAAAATATATGCATTGTAGGAGATTGTAATGCAATAGTGAATGTGGAAAAGGATTACAGTACTAGGAAAACTAATAAGAAAGTAAGGAAAACACTACCAAAGGCATTTTTCAAAATGGAGAAACAATACTCATTCTACTCAAACAGACACATGTCATGGTCAAGGATAGACATGGTTTGGATGACAGCAGAATTGAAAGCTAATGT
>JANHFT010005184.1:75056-89295 GCA_032467955.1 Pseudoxenodon macrops | reverse complement strand
GAGAGAGAGAGAGAGAGAGAGAGAGAGAGAGAGAGAGAGAGAGAGAGAGAGAGAGAGAGAGAGAGAGAGATAGGTAAATTACCTAATCTGCATAGGTCAAGAGCAGAAGGAAAAAAGGGAACAACTGAGAAAGAAAGGAAAGAAAAAGTAACAGTGTAACCCAGTGTTTCTTAAACCTGGTTACTTGAAAATGTGTGGACTTTAACTCCCAGAATTTCCTAGCCTTCAAAGGGTGTTCTGGAGTTCATGTCCACAAATCTTCAAGTGGCCAAGTGTGAGAAATACTGGTGTAATCAATAGAAGGCATGTTGCATAGAGACATGCAAACTCTACTCATATTCACATGTAATGACCCTACAAAATGTTCTGGCATATCCATCAGTGTATTGTGTTTTTTTTTTTGCCCTATGGAATCAGGGTTGGCCTTCTGTGACGGATAGACATTTCAGGTCATTGTGGTTGCAGTAATCATCATTCTTTTCTCTGCCATGTGGTTTTTATATATTAATATTTTAAACGTAACCTTTTACTCTTTTTTTATTAATAACTGTGAAGAAGGAAAGAAGGAAAGAAGGGAGGGAAGGAAGAAGGAAAGAAAGAAGGAAGGAAAGAAAGAAAGAGAAAGAAAGAGAAAAAGAAAGAGAAAGAAAGAGAAATAGGAGGGAGGGAGGAAGGAAGGAAGGAAGGGTTCCAAAGGCTGATTGCTAGACAACCATTTGAAATATGCTCTTGGTATCTTATGCAAAGCATCCTATGCCAATAAAAAGGAAGTATACAGAGAATATATCGCAAGGTTTAGATAAGATCTGCAGTAAATGATTATAAGAGAGCAATATGAGATCACTCAAGACTGTCACTTTGAATATATCCTTCACAGAATGAAGACACCTCAATGACAGGAGTTCTGTGATTTTCCATAGTCCTTCAGCAAAGCAAAACAACATAAATGAGTAATGTTGGCCTCACCTCTAATACCTAAATCAGTGACAACATCTGCAGACATTTTAGAGTTTGTACCTAGTAATATGGCAAGAATTGGGAGGGTTGAAAGTAAATACAAAGGAGACTAATTAAAACTTCATGTTTTAAGAGTATCCCGATAATGGATTGTTTTGACCTTATAGTCCATAACACGTGAGATACATCACTTCATGTATACTGCATGCCTAGAAACAGACTAATTTGGGATTGTTTCCATATGGATTGGATCATATGCAATATGCCGAGTGTGATTAAAGTAACGTGGAGAGCATATTTAAACACAGTTGTGATGTTCATTTATAATGAAGATAGTCACAAAGTATTATTCTTTTTAACAAATACAATTATAGACTATCGAATCTGAATAATCTCAAAGGAGGTGATTGATAGAAAAACCTAGAGTTGGCATGGTGTTTCTTTATCCTTTAATTATCTCTCTTTAATGAGCAACTTTTCCAAGTGCTGCGGAAAGTGAATTTGTTTCTTAAGACTATGAGACAGTAACAAACACATTCACAAAAGAGCTGAAGAGATGTATAAAGGAAAATGCTATAATACCTTGTGCTGCAAAGAACAACAGTCTGAGCTTTAATGGGGGTGGGAGTAGGATAATTTTGGATTAAGAATAACGATAAATCAAATTATTCAGATTGAATTTGTCCTTATTCTTTATTCAAAGTGTCACGGTGCCTCGGTGGTTAAGACGCTGGGCTTGTCGGCTGGAAATCCAGCAGCCTAGGTTCAAGACCGAAACGCGGGGTGAGCTTCCGTCCCCGCCCCAGCTCCTGTCAACCTAGCAGTTCAAAACCATGAAAATGCAAGTAGATAAATAGGTACCATTTTGGTGGGAAGGGAAGGGAAGGTTCTCTTTGACATTATGCTGGCCAAATGACTGCGGAAATGTTTTCAGACACCGCTGGTTCAATGGCCTTGAAATTAAAATAAGTGCCACCCCCTATAGTCAGCAACGACTAGTGAAGGAAAATCTGCAGAAGCTCCTTTACCTTTTTTTTTTTAACTTTATTTTTTATTCGGGTTAAGTTACAATACTTTGGCATGGATTATTCAATTATCTCCATGTCAGAGTCAGGATTTTTTCTTTCCAAAAACTATTGTTGTTGCTGTTATTATTGTCACCTGACCCTCAATGACTCTAGGTAGCTCACAACAATCAAATAAATTAAAGTAAAATTAATAAAATATAAAGAGAGATGGCAAGTATAACAGACAGATGGAATGAAAGCAGGGGTCTCAGTGTCCCTTGTCAAAGGCCTGGGTGATGTGTTTTCAATATGGTTATTGAATAGATTTATCAGAGTGGTGACTTAGAGGTGAAGACTCTTGCCTCCTATTGGAAAGGTTGAGAGTTCATTCCCAGGCAGCGATAGATGTTTCTCTATCAAAGTGGGGGGGGGGAAACTCTGCTGGCAACTCTGCATAGGTGTCAGGAAGGGCATTCAGCCAGTAAATGCTCAGCTCTATTCAATTACCCCACCCTGAAAAGAAACGAATTACAGGGCCATAAAAATGAAAAAAAATATATGAAAAGAGTTATCAAAATGCAAATAATCTGCATTCATTCATTCCTCATTCATTCTCAATTCTATTGCCAATGCATCAATTTATTAATTTCTCCTGACATGATCATTTCTCGCTTCAGTATAACAAAGTGGGCAGAAGCACACTTTTATATACAGCCATTTTCATTTCTTATACCTCACAACATTCTATTTGCCCAATTTAATATTTCTCCATCCATTTCTCTTTCAGTTGATAAACATTTTACCAAAAGCATACATTTTCACTATTATGTACGTATATCTGGGTCGCATTAACTGTGTTTTCTTTACCGAATACTATCTTGCAAGACACTCAGTGGAAGCTATATCTGACAAGAATTATGTATGATTTTTACATAGACATCTAAAAAGTGTTGTTTGCCTCTTTCAAATGTAAATTTAGCAACAAGTGCTAAAGACTATTTAAAAGTGACAACTCTATATACAGAACGTTGAATTCTGTGTGAACGCTTTTTAGTGAAAACTGTAATGTGACTGTACAATGTATTTAACTATATGGTAACACCAGCACTATTTTCACATAGCATTGTTTATTTGAGCAAAAATCCTGTTATATCATGATGATGGGGAACCTGAAGTCCAAGGCAGAAGTGGGTTCCTACTGGTTCGGTCTGGTTCTACGGAACCGTTAGTAACTTGGCAACCCGGTTCTCTGTAACCATTAGCAACCCAGGCCTGCCACGCCCCTGAGTGACGCTGTAGGCACAGCCATCTTGTTTTTAAAAGTGCTGTGCACAAAGTGTGTGCACGGCCACAGCACATCCCTAAGTTTACCGGTAGTAAGAAAATCTGGGACCCACCTCTGGTCCAAGGGCTAAATATGACTTTCTAAACTTTATCTAGTGCTTGTGCTACAAACAAGGTGCCTTTTTTTCTTTAAAAACCCATCTCCAGACACCTCCCCTCATGTTGTGCATGATCACATAGTCCTCACCCTCTTCTACAATTAAAAGGAACCCCTTTCTTCATGTATATCTGGAAATAATTCCTTGATGACAATAAAAGAATTCTTAGCTAAAAGTCCTATTTCCCCCTAAACCTGGGTTCTCCAAACTTGGCAACTTTAAGACTCGTGGACTTCAACTCCCAGAATTACTCAACCATTCATGCTGCCTGAGGAATTCTGGGAGTTAAAGTCCACAAGTCTTTAAGTTGCCAAGTTTTGAGATCTCCTGCTCTTAATGATCCATAAACAGCAGACCTGACAAACTATGTTGCCAGGCAAGGGATTACAATTGCCAGGCAAGGAATTACAATTACAACATAATTGTGTTGCCCTCCTCACTCACATATTTATGTCAGTGTGGTTTATGGAGAGTTTTATTGGTATTGCCCAGTAGTTCCCACATGCAAGCACAGATTAATCTCCTGAGCAATGGTCAATTAGTCCATAAAACAAATAGCAAGCTGCTCAAACAAGTTAAGTCCAATAAAATAATATAAACCCACCCCACCAGGCCAAAGCTGAAAGTACATCCATAATAGCTCACTGGTTATAGATGTTCAGAGCCAAACAGGAAACACGAACAAACACACAATTTCGACCCACACACATCATTCCCAGCAACACTGCCCTCTGCCTGCCATGCTAAACAGCTTCCTGCTGCAGTCAATCAAGAGGGGCAGGGCCTTCTCCCAAGCAATCTGGAAGACCTCTGTTTCCCTTCTCTGCGTACTCTGAGATCCACCACAGAAGGCAGCTCCTCCCCCTCCTCTTCACTGGCCTGCAAGTTTTCCTCAGCCCAAGCCTGCAATTCTCTTTCTGTTGCCCGTTTGGGGTCAGTAATTAATTCCATTCCTGATGTGCCAGGAATGACCTCATTCTCCCTGTACCTGGCCTCTGAGGAGGAGTCATCCAAGGGAGACATTACAATAACAAAAGATTGCAAAAAAGCTATAACAAAGAACTGAAACGTGCAAAACCTGATCAATCTGGCAAAGGAAAGTAAAAAGTCCCCTGTTACATATGCATAAAAGAGCATGGGAGTTTTCACTCAGGTCCGGGGGGGGGGAATTAGCAGAATTTACATACCCGTCGCTCATTGGTCCATTTGAGCGACGGGAAATATAAAACATTGTCAGTGGTTGGCCGGGCTGCTGGAGCCCTTTAAAAGAAGGCGCTGTTAGAGAGGCGGCATATTCTGTGATTACGGTTACTCTGAATAAACTGGTGAAACTACTGCTGCCATCCTGCCTCTTCTTCTAAGCCCACACTTAACAACCCCTATGTTCACACTTTCACTCACCCAGGACAAGGAGAACTAGATAAAACATAGGTAACAAAAAGAAACTCACAATGAAAGAAAAAGACAATGAGGACAAAACGACACACCAGAGCAATCATTTATACCTTTCCATATGAAAAGATCATCACGTACATAAAAAAACCAGTTTTCCCCCCACAACAGCATGTTCAAACCTTCCCATCCCCCCCAAGAGCGAACCTCTTTGCTTTTGAGAATAAACAGATCTCTTCCTTTCCATCAATATTGTTCCTTGCGTCTTGTCTGTGATTCCCCAGCTTGGAAAAGGGAAATCCTTTTTGACATGTGCAATCTGGAAAACACCACGCTTCCTCTGCTCCCTTTATCAAACTCCTTTGTGGCTGTCCTTTGCTCAAAACAAGACCCAGAAATTCCCGGTACCACCTTCCACTGCGAAATCAGTATCACTATAAGGGAGCAGAAGGAAGATTTCAGAGATGACCTTCCTTCTCAAAAGCCCTCGCTTTGACCTAATCTTGACTCAGCGTCTGCCTATGTGGATTACCTTATTCATTGTACTCATGGGATCAGAGGTGGGCTGTAAATTTTCTTACTGCCGGTTCGTTCAGGGGCGCACTGCGGCCGCGTATGCACTTGGCATGCTGCGCGCATGCGCAGTGCTTTTAAAAACATGGTGGCGCCATAGAACCAGCTCAGGAGAATGGCAGGCCCGGGTTACTAACAGTTCTACCAAACAGTGCCAGTAAGTTACTAACAGTTTGGTAGAACCGGACCGAACCATTAGGAACCCACCTCTGCATGGGATTCATGTCACAGAGCCATAGAACCAAAATCACATGAACTATTAGTACCACTTTATAAAGCCTTAGTAAGGCCACACCTGGAATACTGCATCCAGTTTTGGTCACCATGTTATAAAAAAAGATATCAAGAGCTTGGAAAAAGTGCAGAGAACTTTTAAGATGATTAGTGGACTGGAGACAAAAACATATGAAGAATGGTTGCAGGATTTGGGTTTGGCTAGTCTAGGGAAAAGAAGGACTAGGGGTGTCATGATAGCATTATTCCAATATTTGAGCAGCTGCCACAAAAAAGAGGGGGTCAATTTATTTTCCAACGCACCAGAGGGCAGGACAAGAAACAATGGATGGAAACTAATCAAGGAGAGAAGCAACCTGGGATTAAGGAGAAACTTCCTAACAATGAGGACAATTAAATGGTGGACTGGCTTGCCTCTAGAAGTTGTGGGTGCTTCACCACTGGAGGTTTTCAAGAAGCGATTGGACAACCACTTGTCTGAAATGGTATAGGGTCTCCTACTTGAGCAGGGGGTTGGATTAGAAGACCTCTAAGGTCCCTTTCAACTCTATTCTGACTTGACTTGAGGATTTTGTGTTCTGATGGATGCTATCTATAGAAAGGAGGAAGAAGAGGTAGTGGGGGTGTAGAGGAAGTGGGGGAGAAGGTGGTGTTGGAGACGTTGGTAGCGATGATGTTGGTGGTGATGGAGGAGCAGGAGGAGGAAGAGGATATCCAGGTAGCAGATGGTCCTGGCTAACTTGGTAGGGTTAATGATGTTACCTCATGCATTCTTCAGGTGAGGCTAGAAAGATCCACAAAACTCAAACAGTATCTTCTTGCAGTGCAAGGCTGGACCATCTGCAATAAGTTGAAAAGCACTTGGAAAACAGATAAGACTTCTGGGGAAAACTTACCACCCCTGTCTCTTGGATGGTAAGGGTAGATTTAGAAAGCACTTGTATGAGAACAAAGGGACCATTGGGGGGGGGGGAAATGGCATTCAGAGAGGAGGAAAATCTCAACCATTTTCTGTTTTGACTTACCCACTGCTTGATTAATGCCCCCCTGTCATGCTCCCATCAGGTTCAAAGAAACGCACCTCTCATTAGGGAAAACCTTGCTTGAGTTCAGTATCATGAATTGTCAAGAATATACATAGAAGTCCCAAAGAATACCAAAAAAAATTCAGCATCTCTGCAAAGCGGTATGTCTGAAAGTTTTGCCCTAGAGGGCTTCAAATCCAAACCTGATCAAGGCATGCTTGAAGCTTAAAGCTTATTCATAAACTTGATAAACATGAGATATTCAACAACAGGACTGACTAGTCCAGTGTTTCTCAGCCTTGGAAACTTTAAGATGTGTGGACCTTAATTCCCAGAATCCCCTGGCTGTCCACAGGTGTTCAAATTGCCAAGATTGGGGGGGGGGGGGAAAAACCTGGTAGATTTTTTACAATATCGGGAGGAAATTAGATGCTTTCAAAGCCAGTTGTGTCTGTGCAAAACAATGAAGCTTTATGTCTATATAAACTGACAAGTCCAATTGCACTCCTGAGCCTAATTCCCAACATCATCACCATTTTGCTGTGATGGCTTGCTCCTGCCTCTGCCACTTAATGGCTGTGTCTGCCAAGCTGGAATAGTCAGTATGATTAAAATAAACATTAACAGACTAGCTTGGTAATTACCTTCTCTCTCTTTTTTTTTTCCCTTTTCTATCCCCTCTCCTCTATGCTCCTAAACTACAGCTCTGGTCTACAAAGGACTGGAAATTATTTAGCTGCATTCAAGCAGCCCAAAATGTAGGCCCATGATGGCGAACCTATGGCACGCGTGCCGCAGGTGGCACTTGGAGCCATATCTGAGGGCACATGAGGCATTGCCCTATGACAGCTCCAGCATGCATGCGAGCACGGACCAGCTGATTTTTGTCCTTCCAGAGGGCGGGGGAGGCCATTTTTGCCCTCCCAAGGCTTCAGGAAAGCCTCTGGAGTCTGTGGATGGTGAAAAACGGACTCAACGGGCAAACTGGAAGTTCATTTCTGAACTTCCGGTTGGCCTATTGGCCCATTTTTTGCCCTTCCCAGGCTTCAGGAAAGCCTCCTGAAGACTGGGGAGGGTGAAAAATGGCCCATTGGGCCTACCAGAAGACTGGAGACTTCAGTGAAGTCTGTGTGCATGCGCGGGGAGGGGCAGTGTGGGTGGTGGTGGTTGTGCATACATATGTGGGAAGAAGGGTATTGCACGCATGCGCGCAACCCCTCCCCCATGACCACCGCTTTTGGCACACGATGGCTAAAAGGTTAGCTATCACTGATTTAGGCTCTCTTCTTGTTAACATTCTCTGAGTTCTACTAAGAACATACAAAGCAGCACCCAACTTCCATCAGTGACCATCAGGCAAAAACAGAAGTTTTGTAGGCAACACCCAGCCTGATTTATTTTTTTACTCTTAACCTCTAAACATTATGTCTCTGAATGGGAGTTTCATCCTTTATGTAAGAGATGCACTTTACCATCCATAAGTAGAAATGGAAGAATATGCTGATAGAGTTGCTGGATAGATTGTTGGTATGGCTTTCATTACAGTGCTAGTGGTTTATTTTATTATATTAATACAGGTGGAGGATGCCATGGCTCAGCAATTAAGACAGCTGGAAAGCCGATAACCTGGGTTTGAAACCCAAGCACCACATAATGGGGTGAGCTCCCATTATTCGCCCCAGCTCCTGCCAACATAGCAGTTCGAAAGCATGCACATGTGAGTAGATAAATAGGTACCACTTTGGTGGAAAGGTTACTGCATTTCATATTTTCATGCCAGCCACAGAATGACAGAAGAGTGTTACTTAGCGATTGAGTTGGTTGCTTTACAATTGTTGCATTTGCTTAACGACTGCCAGAAAAAAAGGTCAGTAACATGGACGACCTGATTTATGATTGTTGTGAGTTACAACTGTGATGAGCAGGCTCCATTACAGTCATAATTCAAGGACTACCTGTATATTGTTAACTTTTTTAAGCACTTAATATCTATCTATTTGTCAAATTTGTAAGGCTGCCCAACTCCATATGACTATGGGTGACATATAATATTAAAACAAAATGTTCACCATGTTTGGTGATGTCATCACACTAAAACATTCAAAATGATGATGATAGCAATAGCAATAGCACTTAGACTTATATACCACTACACAGTGCTTTTACAGTTCTCTCTAAGCGGTTTACAGAGTCAGCCTATTGCCCCCAACAATCTGGGTCCTCATTTTACCCACCTCGGAAGGATGGAAGGCTGAGTCAACCTTAAGCTTGGTGAGATTTGAACTGTCAAATTGCAAGAAGCCAGCAGTCAGCAGAAGTAGCCTGCAGTACTACACTCTAGCCACTACACCACCGTGACTCACATTATTATAGAACTAAAACCAATGTAATGAATATTGTTGTAAACACTTTGATTATTTTTTCCTAAAAATACTTGTACCCGGACAACACACTGTTTAACTAAAAATGGAATCTTTATCTATATACAGTATATAAAAATGGCTCTGTGTGTGTGTGTATATATATATGTATGTATGTTCCAGCATAATTCTGGAACGCTTCAAGCAATTTCAACCAAACTTGGTACACAGATGAGTTACCCTCTGGAAAGAAATACTGTGGGGGTTAAGACACCCCTAGCACCCCTAGGCATGTGTGTTCTGTTAAGATACAGCCTGTTGTGCCTTAAAATGGCTTCTACTGTACTGCCTTAAAATGGCTTCTACTGTACAACACAGTGGAGTTGCCATGGTAACAGCTTCACAGTACTCCACAAGGGGGCTCCCTGTGGTAAGGGGGGAAATCCAACATTAGAAATTCTCATTAATTCTCACCAAAATCAGGGCTCAGGGTGAAGTTACTCTTCCTGTCTAATACAGGATTGGGATAAATAAATACCTGGGCAATGCTGGGTTATCGGCTAGTATGTTATAAAAAATAAAATATATATTTTTAAAGATTCCTGTTCTCCAGGCACATACTCAAACCATTTTCCCTCAGCTCAGAGACACTAGGAGTTATACAGTGAAACTCCAGGTTCTTTTTTCTTCCAGGAATGAAGGTATCATTCTGAATTTTTGCTGATTAGGACAGTAGCTTGCTTTTTTTTTCCTCCTAGCCTTCTAATGACTTTTGGGTCGAAGTGAAGGTATCATCTCCCTTCTGTGTGCTTTTTCCCCTCTCTTTTCCCTGCACTGTCTGTAGTCCTTTTCATGCTGAGTGTCTTTTTTTTTTCTTCCCCAGATTCACTTCTGACAGCTTTCTAGTTTTCAGAATAGCAGGCTCTGCAGATTTGAAGAGACCGAGTCCATAAACAGCAGGGCTAAATGGAGATGTGAAACAGGCCGAAAAGGACTCAGAGGAAATAGAGCAAAAGTTTATGAGCCAAAGAGCCAAAGCTCGCTACATGCATTGGCAGCGGCTTTCTGAAGGTATATAAACCTCAGAAATAGTTACTTCCAAGTCTCTCTTTTTTCCCCCCAAATGTTCTTATTCAGTTTCTAACAAAGCCCCTCTGAAAGAGTTTGGCTTGCATTCTTTTAAGCTTTTAGCAGGAAGGTAAATTCGGCAGGGACCCAATTTGAAAAGAGAGACGTAGTATGTGTTGCTTCAGACCAGCAGATGTTCAAAGCTGCACAATATGTGTGTGTGTGTGTGTCATGCAGCTTGTACCTTTGTCAATGAAATCGCTGTCTTTTTTTTTGTTGCCCCATTACAGAACAAAATTACGGAGTTGGAAGGGACCTTCGAGGTCTCCTAGTCCAACCCCCTGCTCAGCTGATAGGAAACCCTATAGTATAGGCCCTATACCATTTCAGACAAATGATTGTCCAATGTCTTCCTTTAAACCACCAGTGTTGGAGCACCTACAGCTTCTGGAAGCAAGTTGCTCCATTGATTAATTCTTTTAACTGTCGGGAAATGTCTCCTTAGTTCTAAGTTGCTTCTCTCCTTGGTTAGTTTCCACCTATTGCTTCTTGTTCTACCCTCAGGTGCTTTGGAGAATAGCTTGACTCCTTCTTCTTTGGGGCAGCCCCTGAGATATTGGAAGACTGCTGTCATGTCGTCTATGAATTCCATTGACACTTACCTAGCACCAATGTGGCTTGACCATTAGTAGACTATATTCTTGTGTATACGTAGCATGCCTAGTGGTTAAGATTCTGGGCTTGTCGTTCAAGATCTAAACACCACGTGATGGGGTGAATTTCCTTTCCTGCCCTGCTTCCTGCCAATCTAGCATTAACATAGACAAATAGAGTTGGAAGGGACCTTGGAGGTCTTCTAGTCCAACCCTCTGCTCAAGCAGGAGACCCTATACCACTTCAAATAAATTATTGTCCTGTCTCCTTTTGATGGAGCACCCACAAATTCTGAAGGCAAGTTGTCCCATTGGTTGATTGCTCTCCCCGTTAGGAAATTCATCCTTAGTTCTCCCCTTGGTTAGTTTCTATCCATTGTTTCTCATCTTGCCTTTTGGTGCTTTGGAAAATAGTTGGACCCCCCTCGTCTTTGTAGGAGCCCCTCAAATATTGGAACACTGCTATCATGTCCTTCTTTTCATTCAGCTAGACATACCCAATTCCTCTAACCGTTCTTCGATTAGCCTCCACACACCCCCATCATTCTTGTTGCTTTTCTCTGCATTCTTTCCAGAGTCTCAACATATTTTTTTTCATTTATTGTGGTGATCTGAACTGGATGCAGTTTTCCAAGTGTGGTCTTATGAAGGTTTTGTAAAGTTGTGCTAGAACTTCACGTGAGTAGATAAATAGGTACCACTTTGGCTGGGAAGGGAACAGCATTCCATGAGCCTTGGTATGTCGTCATGCCTGTCACATGACCCTGGAAGCATCTTCAGACAATGTTGGCTCCTTCAGGGGACAGGACTGGGGAGGGGGAAACCTTCACCTGTTGTTAATAAACTTTTAGTTCCTTGAACTCAATTCCTGTTCCTGGCTATTTAGGCCTGACCGACAGATTATAAACAGCATGTACTTTTGTAATCTTCTAGATATAAAAATGTCTGTCTGTTCTAGCATAACTCTGGAACGCCTCGAGCAATTTCAACCAAACTTGGTAGTATCTGGAAACAGATACTGGGAGCGGGGGGTGTCAGACACCCTTGGTGTGTGTGTATCTGTGTGTGTGTGTGTGTTGCAGCATAACTCTGGAGCGCCTGGCCCATTAAGGAGAGCGAGTGCGGCATCCTAGAGCGGCAATTGTTTGTGATGTCAACTCCTTCATAGCTTCCTCTGGAAAGCCAGCCATGATGTTCGCCGTCCAGTGGACCAATGAGGAAGCACCTGGTGGATTTGGGGCAAAGTGACAGGATCGTAGACAGGGCGGGAAAGAGGAGCGCATGGGAGGGGGAAGGGAGAGGGCAGGGATGATGGGCATGGGAGTAAGGGGAAGAAGGGCCCCTCTCAACGGCTCCCTGTCAGTCAAACGCTCCGACGTCGATAAATATCCCAGCAACGGGTTATCGGCTAGTATAATATAAATTTCTTTTAGATCCTTTATCTGACAGACATGTCAAACCATCTCTCCCAATTGCCTCGCCTCTGATAACTTCATTGGAAGCAAGTCGCAAAGGGTAAGCGTTCCCCCAATTATTTTCATCTTTATCCAAAGCCTACATGCCAAAATTAAAAAGTTTATATGATCTAACTCATTAAGGAACTACCGTACGGATGCATATCATTCGTGCCATCTGTGCGATTGGGAGGAATGGCAGTGGGAATCCAAGACCTCTTATTACCCTCGCTGACTCCGTCTTCCCACCATCTGGCTCCTTACAGTAATATTAACGATTAGCTAATAATTATTGCCTTCTGTTGGAAATTTAAGTAGGGAGACAGTGTATATCGTACAGTGCAGAAACGAAAACATAGAACGGTACCTCTGCTGCACCATCAACAACTTGCTTTTCAAAACAGTCTATTTGGGCTGGACAAGTGACGCGTTTTGTTTTTAATTTGAGATAAACCACTGAAGATACTCGCCGCGTCAAACTTATGACCATAATTTATTATTTATTTATTTATTTTGTCAAGCATGCATTAGAAAACTGATACAAGTATAGACAAGATTATGAATACATGAGATGGATTCGAATAAAAGGGAATAATAGGACAGGGACGGTAAGCATACTTGTGTGCTTATGCACGCCCTTTACTTAGAAACGGGGCTGTGCTGGAACTATCAATATACAACCTAAAATGTTGTGGGCTTCAACTTGTTCAGAGTTTTCAGGAAGGAACTTAATGGTTTCACAGGTTACTTTCCAACCTCCTGTTTTTTTAAAGCTTAGTCATACTTGCAAGATTACTTTGTACTTTTAAAGTGTGAAACTATGACAAAGGAGCTGCTCTGTGAATTTTTATAGTACAGCTTCAGGCAGATTAAAGATCATGGGCTTTTGATGACCCATATTCAGGAACACTCTGGGTCCCTGATCAAATGAGTAATATTTTCTTTTGTGCTCCAGTACAATATTTTGTACTGTGCTCCAGTACAAGAAGGAAACCTCCACATACAGATTGTTTTTATTCTTGTTCTTCCTCCCGTCCTTCCATTGATAGAAGACAGAACAATATTTATAATGTTAGCAGAGCAACTCTTGAATCCCACCCTCTGATTGTTATACAGGTGGTCCTGGACTTATAAACAAAATTGAAGCCAAAATTTCTATTGCTAAGTGAGACAGAAGTTAAGTGAATTTTGCCCAACTTTTATATCCTTTCTTGCCACAGTTGTTAAGTGATCATTGCGGTTGTTCAACTTAGTAACCCAGTTGTAAAGTAAATCTGGCTTCCCCATTGACTTTGCTTGTCAGGCGAACGCAAAAGGTGATCACATGACCCCAGGACACTGCAACCGTTATAAATAAGAACCAATTGCCAAGCGTCTGAATGTTGATCACATGATCATGGGAATGCTTTGACATGGTAAGTATGAAAACTGATCATAAGTCACTTTTTTCAGTGCCATTGTAACTTCTAATGGTCACTAAAGGAATGGTTGTAAGTCAAGGATTACCTGTACGTTCATCTGGGATGAACTGAGTGCCAACACCCAGAAGTTTGATGTTTGTGAAAGTTAGCCCATATAATTTGATAATTTTGATAACTGCCATTGAATTAAAGAGCTACATCTTGAACGTAACAATATTCATTTATTTGCTGGTTCCATTCACTTAGATGACACCTTTTCTTTGAGATATGGTCAAAGAAATATGTAATCTCAGTGTGCCATGTATATACCAGTACATATTGAAAAATCTGATTTGTTCCTTAATACTATAGTAATATAGTAATATAATTGGTATCAACAAAACATTATTGAAGCATCACCCTACATAAACTATATGGTAACAACTATGAAGTGCACACTATACACTGTTTCCCCATCATTCTAAGTTCTGCTTAATCTAGGCTTGTGAAACAAATCACAGTAGCTCAGTTTAGACATTATACTACCGTATTTTTCGGAGTATAAGACGCACCTGAGTTTTTTGGGAGGAAAATAGAGGAAAAAATCTGCCTACCAGATATTCATCTGGCTAGTGTCCCTAGTCTGGTCAGCTTCAGCACATTATTTTATCCCC
>JANHFT010005183.1:110679-127118 GCA_032467955.1 Pseudoxenodon macrops | reverse complement strand
GACGAACAACCCATCTCTGGAGGCTATCTCGACCCTATGAGAAGGAGCGTATCAGGTAGGACCAACGCCCCTTTCCTACTATGGCTTCAGCACTGGCAGGCCAACAATAAAAATAAATGAAAGTTGGCATCTACTCCCTTTACAGGCAGAAAGTTGTCCAGGGAGTCCCTAGAACCCATCTTGGTAGACTGGTTCCACCAGGCCAGGAATTTATCCTGCCCAACTTCTGTCCAGGGCTGAAATATGCCCTGGAGAAAAAATGGCATACCTTAGACATTAGGAGGGCCGTACGTATATACATTAAAAGGACTTCTCCTCTCAGGAGGATTGAGTTCCTGTTCATTTCTTTTCAGCCTTCTACCATGGGAAAAGGGTAATTCCATCCACGGTGAGACAGTGGATTAGGGCGTGCATTGCCACAGTATACGAGTCAAGGGCTCTCCCAGTACCTTGATGTGTAACTGCCCATTCCACCAGAAGCACAGCCACTACGGCAGCATGGGCGACACAGGCCTCCATAGAGGAGGTGTGTCAAACAGCTACATGGTAATCTCCATCCCCATTTATCAAGCATTACAAATTGGACGCCTTCACTTCAGCTGAAGCGGCCTTTGGTAGCCATGTCCTCCAAAGGATCCACAATGCTGGGGGGACTTAGGACCAAACTGCTCCTCACCCATTGGGACAGGCCGGCTTTGGTATGTCTCATTCCTGGCTTCTCTCTTCCCAGCTCTATGTAGAAAGGGCATTGGTCTTACCTGATACGCTCCTTCGCGTAGAGATGGGAGAGAGAAGCCAGCCATACCCTGACAATTGTCTGGTCCACAGTCTGAGAGGGGCTAATGTTTTCACAAACCTCATCTTGGCTATGCCTTTGCTGAACTGGGGAGATCACCAGTCAAGGAAGGCTTGACCAAAAAGATCACATGCTTCATCTCCAGGCAGAAGAATAGACTAATATCCATTCCTGGCTTCTTTCCCATCTCTACGAGAAGGAGCATATCAGGTAGGACCAACGCCCCATCTCTTTTTAAAAACCTACAGTGTTGAAGCACCCACAACTTCTGGAAGCAAGTCATTCCACTGATTCATTGTTCTAGCTGTCAGGAAATTTCTCTTTAGTTCTAGGTTCTTTCTCTCCTTGATTAGTTATATTACATAATATATAATATTGTTTTTTTCTGGTTGAAAGTAGTAAACAGTGACCACTGCAATTCATTCACTATGTTTTTTACAGCTGCCCTACAGACTCTTGTGGACATTTTGGCTTCTGAGGTTTAAATGAATATCCTTCATATTCTTTCAAGGTTTCCTTCCATCTTTAGTACCAAGAGTCTAGATCAGTGATGGTTAACATTTTTGGTGCCGAGTGCCCAAAGCGTGTGTGTGCGCGAATGCACGTGCGAGTGCCCCAATCCCCAAAATGCAATGTGAGCACCCCCCATGCATGTGCCCCAGCCTCCCATGCATGCGCCCTTTCACCCCCCGCGCACCCTATTTTGGCTTCCAGGTTGGTGCGGGCAGCAGAAATGGAGTAGAAAGGTAGGGAGTGCTTGGGGGGGTAGGGGACCTCCAGAGATCGGGGAAGACACAGGCGGCAGAAATGGAGTAGAAAGATAGGGCGTGCTGGGTATAGACTCTAGAGTCTAGACTCTAGTCTATCAGATCTTAAAACTGGGTGTAAAGTTTGAATGTAATATCATAAAAATATTCTTCCAGTTAATATTAAGGGTTGTTTTATTTACACAGAGAAGAACATTTAATCTTCGGTGTAATGATTATGGGTCACTCATAAAATTGTTCTTATAAAGAAAAGAAGCCAATTTTTACTTTTGTAGCACAGATGATCTGCTCTCTAGTTGCTGATCTAACACATTCGTTTAGTGGTTCCAGGACTGTAATTTATGTAGATAGCTTATAAAATGGCACAGCATTTTGCTATGAAGACCTCAAAAGGAGATGGGGCCACGATAAAAATGGAACATGATTTAATTTGAATGAAATATGGTCATTTAATATAGTTAGCCCTGAAAAATGTAATACTTTCCTCTTTATTCACAAAATTTTGAAAGCAAGCCATAATTAAAGATTGTTGGAACAATGATCCAAAACAGGTCCAAAGTTGACAACTTTAAAACTGATAAACTGGTAAACTTCAACTCCCAGAATTCCCAGCCAGCATGAAGTTGAAGTCCATCAGTTTTAAAGTTGCCAAGTTTGGAGGCCCCTTATCTATAACTTTGAATTTCTATCCTAAATAAGTTTTAAAATAGTTTAAAAGTCATCCAGTTAAACCAGTATAATATCTGTACAAGAGCAATCAACAAATTAACTAGTTAACAGATTAACTCTCTTTTTAGCTTTTATGAAGATTTGTTGTCTCATGGAGTCCTGAAGCCATTGACTGCCCCAGTAAAAGGAATGGTGGTGAAGGAAGGAGTAGATAACTTTGTAACACCCCAAGGAAGTTCATCCATTGTTAAACATTACTTAAATAAGGCAGGTGAGCTTCAGTTGTATTGTTGATTTTTCTGTTTTTGAATAATAAAATTCACTGAAAATGCTTGGGGGGAAGGGGGGCTTCCGCCAGGGCCAATGTTAAAAGTCAAAATGGAAGTTGAAAGAAACAGAGTGGTCAAAACCTCATCCCTTTTTAGTACATGTGGCACATGTGTAATGCATATTAAAATTAAAAAGGAATTTTTATCACAATTGCAACCTCCATCTTGGCATTTATGATTCCACCACACACACACGCGCGCACACACACACACACACACACACACACACACACACAGAGTCAATCTTGCAGACTTGCAGGTTTGGGTGTAGGTATAGGTGATTAAAAAGTGAAACTTCACATTCATCCTCAAGTTTATATGAATGACGAAATATGTTACCAGTAATACAATCAGTTTTTATAATGATCACTTACAGGTCGTCCTCAACTGGCAACAGTTCTTTTAGTGACTGTTCAAAGTTACAACGGCATGGAAAAAATTTGACTTATAACCATTATTCACACTTATGACCATTGCAGCATCCCCGTGGTCACATTTACATTTGGATGCTTGACAACTGACTCACATTTATGACGGTTGCAATGTCTTGGAGTCATGTGATCACTCATAATGCATCCCCCCCCCCGCGCATGCAAACTTCCGGTTGGTCCGTTGGGTCTGTTTTTCGCCCTCTCAAGGCTCCAGGAGGCTTTCTCCCACGCTGTCTAGAAGGGCGAAAATCAGCTGGCCAGCGCACACATGCGGGCTGGAGCTGACATAGGGCAACACCTCGCATGCCCTCAGATATTGCTCCGCGTGCCATCATGGACCTATATTATTGTTTCAGCTTTTGTCCTTTTTCTCCTGCATCACTGATTTTATTCATTTAATTTTTTTATTTAGTTATTTAATTTAAATTTATTAGCCACCTAACTCCAAGGGGATTGTAGCATCTATTAGCTTCTGTCTCTCTTTCTCAGCAGATGCAGATGTCTTCTACAATCATCACGTTACTCAAATTTGCCTCAAAGATGGAAAATGGGAAGTGGGCACCAGTACAGGCTCTTCTGAGTGCTTTGATACAGTTATTCTCACAATGCCTGTCCCACAGATTCTTCATCTTCAAGGGGATATTGCAACCAGTAAGTTTCCATGCTCAGTTTTTGTTTTATTTTAGTTCATGGGTAGCTTGCTCACAACGACGTTACCTTCATATAATCCTCAGAGATAGTTTGGGCAAAAGATGATTTCCATGAGCACCATGACCATTTGAAAATTTGAGTTTTCTCCAGTCTAATCCAGACTCCTAAACACAATATCACCTTGAGTGTCCATCAAAAAACTCCCCTTTTTTATGATTCATTTAATGTGCAGGCCCTTTTTTTCCCCTTTAAAAAAGTCACTTTCTTCTGATCTGTATCTGACATATCAAAAATGTGAGAATATTTGTAGTCCAAAGGTGTGCCATTTGCATAACATAAAACTCTTAATTCATTTAAGTGGTAGGATCTGGAAGCTTGAAGAGTGTTTAATTGTTTCACAATATTCTGAGGATGTTTTGTTTTGTTTTATGATGAGCTTGCTTGTTTCAAACTGAAAGTTGAAAAACAAGAAGGATCCTTAAACAAATGAAATGTTGAAGCTTTTGTATATGTCTTGCTTTCTTCTACTGCCCGATTATGGAGTTAGCTGCTAGGTTTTGCAGCTGAGAGATTTCAAAATAGTGACTGCAGATTGTAATTTTGGACACTGTGTGCTTACATTGAATACCTTATACAGATATACTCAGTTTGAAGAAAATAATGCTATTAGAGTTTGCGGTCATTACTAGAGGTCTTCTACTATGTTTGTTGTCTCCCCAGTACAGTTTTTGTGACAAAAAAAGAGGGCTCTTTTGTCTAAGGTACTGCATCTGTGGATTCTCTTTTCCAGGAAAATAGATCAGTTTTGATGTCATTTTAGTATAGGACAAACAGTCTTTTTATTTCATTCTATACGCTGATTTCAGTTACAGTTACATCTGCTCTGGTGAACACTTTTGTTTTAACGCTATTTTTGCTATTTTACTCATTTGGAGTTGCATTATTATTATGAGCTATGCTATAAGTTTTTATTGAAAGGTGTTGTTGAAGTGCTTTACACATTAATTTCTTACTACGTCAATTACTTAAAAGTGTTATGGTTACTTGTTCTCTGTCTTAACATTTTGCATTCCAAAGGGGTCAGATAAGTTTTTTTTTTCTAACAAAATGATTAGACATCATCCTTTGTCATATTTGAAAATAGTTTGAAGGATGACAGGGAACTATAGCTATCAAGATGCAGGTAGATTATCTCAAATACCACATAGGAAGTGGGAGAGAGAGAGAGAGGGAAGGAGGCAATAAATACAGAACTTAATTTTTGGTATCAATAAAAATGCAAAGTTATATTGCTGCTCTTTTTTAGCATTTGTACTTTTGCTTTAGGGATAGGGTGAGATTGTGATTTTTTGTTTAATGTTGGCTGTTTTAGGATGCTTTGAATTGGGCTTGTTTATCTTTACTGTTTCTTTAGTGCTGTTGCTGTGAGCTACCCAGACTTATAGATTTCTGGCCATGTAAGTCTCTTAAATTAATAAGTAACATTATTGTATATCATGTTGTTGGTTAACCAGCTATTTTGTAGAGCTATTTGGTGTTTAAAGTAGATTCATCACAATATATTGTTCATTACCTCCATTCTATGCAGCTGAAATCCTGTACATTTTTAAATACAGCTTTTAAATACTTGTTCTAGATAGGTAGATAGACACTTATGATGTTACGATGCCTTAGGGGCAATAGCAGAGTGCTGTGTTTTGTATTTTGGCATCAGTTTCCTTATTCACTTAATTTTAAATTTCATTGTAAATATTGGATGTGTGCTGTTTTTTCTTGTATATGTCTGCAATTGAAGCTATATTTGCCAAAGGAACAAGTAAGTAAGATAAGCTTGTAATGCTGTTCATTAAGATGGATCCTGATATTTGGGGATATTTTCTCCTATTGCAGCAAGTTAATCCACTGAATCTAAACCAATGGTGAAATGCTACCTACTCGGTCCAGTTTGGGGGAGTAGGTAGTGGTGACCGCCAGTGGTTCGGAGAACCGGTGGTGGCCATAGCACGAGGCTCCGCCCACCCACCAGAACGTCACCATTTCCAGGGGTTTTTACTCTAGGCATGCGCAAAGCCTTCTGTACATGCACAGAGGGTGAAAAAGTGTGTGTGACGAAAGCGTGCGAGCAAAGTGAGTGCGTGCAAGCGAATTGTGCGCTTCCGAACCGGTAGGGTAGGTAAGTAGATTTCACTGCTGATCTAATCCAACAGCACAGGCACTTTTAGAATTTCAATATTATATTTTTTTTCTTGACATGTCCCTATAAAATTTTCACTTGTCAAAAATGCATGTGTTGAATTCAGATGTGAATCCTTTCTCAAATACTGTTCACGGTTCTTTGCATTGTGAAATGTGTTTGGCATTTGAAGGGTTAGCATTTTGTAAACCTGGAAGCAGTTTTTATGTTGCACTGGAAGCAATTTTACAACAGATGAGGCATTTTTTGCACCTTAGTTGCAGTACTTGAATGAGACAGTGGATGGCAGCCTTCTAATAATCTTTCAAAGGGCTCAGTAAAATGTAAACTGCCTTCAAGATGTGGTGTATAAAACGCTAGCAGTTAGATTTTTGATCTCTCGGTTAGCGATTTGCTGTATTTTAAAAACTTAAAAGAGGAAAGATAAACATTCTGCTGAACAGCTTCCTTAATTTTTGAGAAACCAGCTATTAGAATAGAAATATTCAAATACAAGCACAATAAAAAATAAATCCTAATTTTACATCATGTTTAGTGCATTTTGTGCTTTGTGAAGCACAGTTGTATATCCATGAATGCTCTTGGATGCTATGGGCTAAATTGTGAACTTTGAAAAGCCTTAGTTGAAGTGAGATTAGGTAATTTTGAAAATTCTGCCTGTGCTGTTCAGCTATATAATTATATTATGTGACATTTTATATTATGCCATCACATGTGGTATATTTTATACATAATTTGGTTGTAAGAGTTATTACAGATCTGCCAAAGGAATTCAGAAAAAATCAATTCTTTTCCCTCTAATCCCATTTATACTTGGTTTCATCCTTACAATTTATCTGAAATGGAGTGTATTAGAGCAAATGGCATATACTGTATGTCTTTTTTCTAATGTTAGAAAAGTTGAGGGAGAGAGTGTAATTTGCCTTCTCTGTGTAGGCTCCTAATGTTATGTTCTCAGCCTTTCTAGCTGTATTCATTGAATTTCACTTTGCTTAACATTTTCATATCAGTACTTTGGTCAGGGTGATTTAAATAAGCTATAGTAACCTAGTCTATATATAACACCGAGTTTCAGTGGAAAAGTTCATAGTCACTCATGAACAGGCAGGCTTGTAAATTCATCATCATCTTCATTATTGATTTGTGAATGGAGCTCAAATTTCTAAAAAAAACCAGGTCAGCTATGTAATTATTTTTATAGATCCTTGGTACTGTGTTGTCCCTTGAAAATAATAATAATAATAACAATAACAACAATAACATCAAAGCTAGATATGACCGAGTTGCCAAATTAACCCACTGGTCATTATGTAAAAAAATATGACTTACCTGTATCTAAAAAATCATGGGAGTACAAAGTGGAAAAAGTTACCAAAAATGAGAAGGTGAAGATCTTGTGGGACTTTCAAATACAGACGGATCGTCATTTGGAACGCAACACACCAGACATCATGGTTGTCGAGGGTACAGTTTATTGATATTGTTGTACCAGGAGATGCCAGAGTTGAAAAAAATCACAAAATATCGCGACCTGGCCATCGAAACTACAAGGCAATGGATGAAACATGTAACTGTGACACCCATTGTCATCGGGGCACTTGGTACCATCTCCAAGAATTTTACAAAACACATTAAGAAATTGCAGCTTCCTGCAATAACACCAGTGGAACTGCAAAAGACTGCACTACTTGGAACACCATATATTTTAAGAAGGTACTTGGTTGATATCTAGGACACTGGCAGCAACCCATATCAACCATTAGCACCAGTGATATTTGTGATGCATTTTTGAATGTTCAGTTGACTGAGTTTCATGTTTAATGAATAGAAGAAATAATAATAATACACTATTTTCTTCATCTATTGTTTAACACTTTGTGCACTCCTTTTTTCTATTAAATGCCACTTTCCCATAATTTAGGTGTTTTCCTCCCCCTTCATCTATAATAGTTTCTCAACTTTGATCTTTTGAAGATGTGTGGACTTCAGCTCCCAGAAATCCCCAGATAATTTTGGGAGTTTGAAATCAATGTAACTTAAAATGGCAAAGATTTCTCAGTCTGATCTAGGTTAAGAAACACTGATCTACACTGTGTGCACAATTATTAGGCAAGTTGTATTTTGGAGGATTAATTTTATTATTGAACAATTACAGTACTCTCAGTCAATCCAAATGTTAATAAACCTCAAATCTGAATATTTAAGAAAGTGAGGTTTTGGCTTTCTTAGGAGAATATGTATATGTGCACAATTATTAGGCAACTAAATGAAAAATGAAAATTTGCCCATCTCATTTATTTGCATATGTTAAAGAGAGAGCAATAAACAACTCAAAACGTTCAAATAAACATTTCTGACATTTTTAAAAAAAATATGTGACCAGTATAGCCACCCTTCTTATCAGTAACAATCATAAGCCTTCCATTCATGGAGTCTGCCAGTTTCTTGATCTGTTAACAATCAACTTTTTGTGCAGCAGCAACTACAGTCTCCCAGACACTGGTCAGAGAGTTGTACTGTTTTCCTTCACCGTAATGTCCCATGTAAGAAGGGCCCACAAGTTTTCAATGGGTTTAGGTCAGGTGAGGAAGAGGTTCATGTCATTATTCTTTCATCTTTTAGGCCTTTACTGGCTAGCCACGCAGTGAAGTACTTCGATGTGTGCGCTGGAGGATTGTCATGCATAAAAATCATGGTCTTGAAAGATGCAGACTTTTTCCTGTATCACTACTTGAAGAAAGTGTCTTCTAAAAACTGGCAGTAGGCTTGGGAGTTGATTTTGAGTCCATCTACAACACAAAAAGGTGTAACTAGCTCATTAATAATACCAGTCCATACCAGTACCCCACCTCCACCTTGCTGGCGTCTGAGTCGTGGAGCTCTGTGCCCATTACTGATCCAGCCACAGGCCCATCTATCTGGTTCGTCAAGAGTCACTTCCCATCTCATCAGTCCATAAAAACTTTGAAAAATCTGTGTCAGATATTTCCTGGCCAAGTCTTGTCGTTTCAACTTATGTGTCTTATTCAGTGATTGGGTTTCAGCCTTCCTTACCTTGGCCATGTCTCTGACTACTGAACACCTTGTACTTCTGGGCACTCCAGGTAGGTTGCAGTTCTGAAATATGACAGCACTGGAGGATAATGGGTTCTTGGTAGCTTCACGTTTGAATCTTCTCAAATCT
The DNA here is from genome assembly GCA_032467955.1 of Pseudoxenodon macrops. Lineage (NCBI taxonomy): Eukaryota > Metazoa > Chordata > Lepidosauria > Squamata > Pseudoxenodontidae > Pseudoxenodon > Pseudoxenodon macrops. Next base: position 118,097 of record JANHFT010005183.1, on the reverse strand, counting down.
TTGGCAATTGATGAGTATCTTTTTTCCTCGACATATTTCTTGCGACCATGTTGGCTATTTGCAACAAAACATTTGATGGTTCTGTGATCACTACCCAATATCTTAGCAATTTCAAAAGTGCTGCATCCCTCTGAAGTACTTTTTATAATTTTTGACTTTTCAGAGTCAGTTAAATCTCTTCTTTAGCCTGAGGAAAAGAAGCTGCCTAATAACTATGCACACGTTGATATAGGGTGTTGATGTCCTTAGGCCACACCCTCCCTCATTACACAAATACACATCACCTGATATGCTTATATTCACTAAGCATTCAAGTGTATACAGCTTAGAGGTGGAAAATATGCATAAAAATGATGATATGGTCAAAATACGCACTTGCCTGATAATTGTGCACACAGTGTAGATACTTAACAAAAAAAATTGTACCTTTCAACAATCATCATAAATAATTCTTTTTTTAAAATCTGGCAAAAATACTTATTTCTTTTTGGAAGACTGCAGTGGGACTAGATAATTTGCAGTGCTGGAGCAGAATTTGAGTTCTCTCATTGTACCTACCAGTATTTATTTGCTTTGTGTTAATGAACTATTAAACAGTGTGATCATTCTCATTTGTTCTCAAATGCCTTGTGGGACAATTCCCTGCAGCTTTGTTCCATACTATAAGACAATGCAATCGTTCCATAGCACAAACGTTGCTTGTAAGATCTTCAGTCAATTATCTTTCATTCTCGCTGAATGTGTGGTTTGAAATAAAGTAGAATAGTTAGACTGTATTCTTATTTACTGAAAGGGCATATGTTGAGATTGGATAATGGCAGAAATAAGCATGAAATTCTGTTTTATGATGGATTATTACATTTATCAGAATCCCTCATGTAATAATGTTTTATGATGGATTGGGTAAAAATAACACATGTATATAGTAACTCTTCTTGAACCATTTGGCTACTGACACTCCTTTATACTGATAGTCGTCGACTTAAGACTATAAATTGAGCCCAGAATTTATGTTGCTAAGTGTGACAACTGTTCAGTTAATTTTGCCCCATTTTACAACCTTTCTTGCCACAGTTGTGGCAAGTGAATCACTGCAGCTGCTAAGTTAGTAATACAGTTGTTGTTAAGTGAATCTGGTTTTTCCAGTGACTTTGCTTGTTGGAAGGTTACAAAAGGTGATCACATCATCCCAGGACACTGCAACTGTCATAAATATGAACCAGTTGCCAAGCATCCAAATTTTGATCACATGTCCATGGGGATGCTGCAACGGTTGTAAGTGTGAAAAATGGTCGTGACTCTTTTTTCAATGATGTTGTAACTTCAAACTATCACTAAATGAGCTTTTGTAAGTCGAGGACTACCTATACCTATATTACTTGAAAAAAATCATTTGTCCTATAACCAAGTGAAAACAACACTCTTCAAACATTTTAGTGCTATCTCAACTGCTAGTATGCATTAATACCATTCGGTTATTTCATTTGAGCAGGTATACTTTGCCTGATGGCTATGGGTTATGTAGAGGCTTTCTAATTCTGCTTATATTCTCATCAAGACCTGGTAGAGGCACAAAGATCACTGAAGCCTATATGAAACAGAAGTGCAGAAAGATGATCTAGATCTTACAATCTGCTTTGTGTGAAAATGATGTTACAAACCAAGGGGGCATAGTTAAGAGAAGTTCTGAAAGAACCATGATAAATGATCTGGTGAGGAGGAGATTAGCTATTAACTATTACTCTGATATTTACAAGTATGATAGACAGAAGATAAGTAGAGGTCATCTTAGATATGCCACATAGAAGTTATCTTAAATATGTGTGGTTATGAGCTGTGGTGGCACAGTGGTTAGTGTGCAGCATTGCAGGCTACTTCTAGTAATCACCGGCTGCCAGCAGTTTGGCAGATCGAATCTCACCAGGCTCAAGGTTAACTCAGCCTTCCATCCTTCTGAGGTGGGTAAAATGATTGTGGGGGGCAATATGCTGACTCTAAACCGTTTAGAGAGGGCTGTAAAAGCACTATGAAACGGTATATAAGTCTTAAGTGCTAGCGCTAGTGCTATGCCACCTAGCTTTATTAGCTTTTATTAGTTTTGAGGTGCAGACTAAATACTGATTCCACTAGGAATTGGTAAGCTATAATGAATGAAAAATCAAGTTAAGCCAGAGGACTGCCAATTTTTCAGGGCCACAGAAAATACTATAGCCAGTCTCAAAATGGCTCTTTTGGTAAATAAGGAGTTTCAAAATACCCATGTACCATCTGGCCCTTATTCCAAATAAAATAACGGACTTTCATTTTTGTTTTTAGAACACCTCTGTAGTACATGTGGGAAACAAGGGATGTGTGAAGCTGGCATTTTGTCTTATAAAGAACAAATTCTCCAGTGTAGTTGCGGGATAGTCCAGGAATGGGTTGTTACTGTCTGATCTGCCCAGAGACGGAGTCATAATTTTTTCAGCCACGCTTCCCTGCCTTTCTCTCAGGCCCCAGTTTTCGACTCAGTCTGGCCTGAGAGAGACGTTTTGGGAGATGGCTGTCAGTCAGAACCAACAATTATTCAGATTCAGAAGGATTACTGGTCCTAGGTAACAAGTGGAGTTCTCATCTTTCGCTCCGGTAACGTGTATCACTTCCGCGATGGAGTTAACGATCATGCTAGCTAATCCAGCTTTGCTGGTACTGCCACCAGCATTTCAAGCTCCAATGAGTCAGCGGGGTTTTTTGGATTGACTTTAACAGTGCCTCAGTAGGCATTTTGAATATTTGAATGCTGCAGCGATGCGCCTCAGTTGAAGCCCCTGGACTTGTTCCTTAGGAGCGGCACTATTTCAGCTCTTTTCTGCCCTTCCCTGAGGTTGCCCATGTCTTGAAGGAGGCACAGAGCACTGGCTACCCCTGGGTTAGGCGAGGAACGGCAAATATTGAGTGCCCACAGTGTCGCACATGACTGAAGCCCTATACACGTTCTTTAGGAGCAGGGTTATTTTGGCGCTGATCTGCCCTTCCCAGGGATCACCCAGGTCACGGAAGAGGCGCGAAGGTGCTGGCTACCCCTGGGTTAGCCCCAGGAACGCCACCCTTAGGAGCAGCAGGCTGTAAGACTGCTCGCGTGTGTGCTGGCTACTCCAATGAATTCCAGCACAGCCACCACCACATTCTTTCCCCCGTCATCTGGGGCTGATTTCGGAGGCACAGGGTCACTGCATAAGTCTTGCTGGGCACTACCCTCAGTGTGAATAGAGCAGGACTCAGCTTAACAACTCTCACAACTGCGTGGCCTGATCATTAAAAAAAAAAATCAAAATGGCTGATTGCCTGTTGTGAGGGAGGAGCAACACTTTCCAGCTCCCAAACTGAGCGCTGAAGCCTCGGCGTGCAGAAAGGCAACCTGCAAGACTTCAGAGGGAAGCAAGGCCAAGCAAGCCTCTTAAGGCTGAACTAAAAGACGACAAAAGGCTCTGAAGAGACATGTTTCCAGAGCTGAGAGGAAAGAGGCAGAGCTACAGAAACGAGGAAGGGCTGGACAAGGGTTTGTCACACAACACCATTTGTCGACAAGTAGAGGCTCTATCCACGGTGCTGACGGACAGCGAACAAGAACCTCTTGCACTCCAGCTTGTCATCCGCAACTAATTTGCAACCACCCACAATTCATAGATATCCCACTTGGGATTTGCCCAAGGTACTGCAGGCCCTTACAGCATCACCCTTTGAGCCTTTGCGGATAACGTGGCTCAGATATTTGACTTTTAAGGTGGCCTTCCTGGTAGTGATTATCTCAACAAGGCGCATATCTGAGATAGCGGCCCTATCCGTTAGGGCAGATCTCTGCATATTTCATCCATATAAGAGTGGATCCTTTCTTCATCTACAAGGTGAACTCTTAGTTCCACAGGGCCCAGGTGATCATATTGCCTATCTTCTGTCTAGGGCCATCCCATGCTTTGGAGAGGAGGTGGCATACCTTGGATGTAAGGAGGGCTCTCCGGATCTACATTAAGAGAACGGCACCCACCAGGAACTCTGAGGCGCTATTCGTCTCCTTTCAGCCAACATCGTTGGGCACCAAGGTTTCTTCCTTGACCATAGGTCATTGGATAAAGGCATGTATTGCCAAGACTTACAAGGTGCAGGCACTACCTTTGCCTAGTCACATCACTGCACACTCAACAAGAAGGGCAGCCACAACCACCGCATGGGTGACACAAGCCTCCCTAGAGGAAGTTTTCAGGATGGCTACCTGAACTACTCCTTTGCCTTTCATTAGGCATTATAAGTTAGATGTCTTTGCATCAGCGGAGGCATCTTTTGGCAGGAGGATCTTACAACAGGTAAGCTCCAGACCGAACGGCTACCCACCCTTAGGACAGCCAGGCTTTGGCATGTCACATTCCTGGACTATCCCGCAACTACACTGGAAAAGGGGCGTTGGTCCTACCTGAACGCTTTTTCTCAGTGGGTTGTGGGATAGTCCAGTCCCACCCTGTTGACCGTAGGCTCTGGAGCCAGGAGTAATTAATGTTTTCTTGGAGACCCTCTCTTTCAGCTATGACATCATTGAAAACTGGGGTCTCAGAGAGAGGCAGGGAGGCGTGGCTGAAGAAATTATGACTCAGTCTCTGAGCAGATCAGACAGGAACAACCCATTCCTGGACTATCTCGCAACCCACTGAAAAAAGGCGTTCAGGTAAGACCAACGGCCCGTCTCCAGTGTAGTTGTAGGATAGTCCAGGAATGGGGCATATCAAAGCCTGACTGTCCTAAGGATAGGTAACCATTGGTTCTGGAGCCCCCAAGGCCAAATGTACCTGTTGTAAGACTCTCCTGCCAAAGGATGCCTCCGCCGATGCGAAGACATCCAACTTATAGTGCCGAATGAAAGGCGAAGGAGTAGTCCAGATAGCTGCCCTGCAAATCTCCTCTAGAGAGGCTTGCATCCCCCATGCAGCGGTTGTGGTTGCACTTCTCATTGAGTGTGCAGTGATGCATCTAGGTAAAGATAGAGCCTGCACCTCATAACTCTTGGTGATACATGCCTTTATCCAATGACCTGTAGTTGAGGAAGACACCTTGGTGCTCAACAAAGCTGGCTGAAAGGAGATGAATAGTTACAAATTAGTCGCACTTTGAATAAACCTACGGATGACAGGATGGCGTGTGAGAGGTCCTCCTTCATCACCTGCCAGCATCATGGATAGCGCTACCTGATGCCAAATGGTACTGTATGACACACCCTTGTCCAGTACTTCCTGTAAGAAGTTGAACACCTGTGGGACAGAAGCAGAAGCAGGAACACCATCTGGTAAAATTAGCTCAGGTGGCATTGTAGATCTTGATGGTCAATGGTCACCTGGCAGCCTGGATTGTCCTTATGACCCTGCAGGAATAATTGTCCTTCCTCAGGAGGTCCCCCTCAAATGCCAGGCAGTCAGTTTGAGCCACTGAGACTCTGGGTGTACCAAAACCTCCTGGCTGAGAGAGATCTTCTCCGGAGAAATCCTCCAGGGTCATGACACTGACAGACTGACCAAGTCTGTAAACCACGGATGCCTGGGCCAGTGAGGGGCGACTAGGAGAATCTCTGCCTTTTTCGAGATTACTTTCCGGATTACCCCTGGTATCAGGGGAAGAGGGGCATTGGTCTTACCTGAATGCCTTTTCTTTCTTTTTTCAAGTTTTAAAATTTTATTATTCCATACATATGATTGCATATTTTATCTTTATATATAATATTTCATACATTTCACATTAATAATTTTCTCACTTTACATTTCCACATCTTCTAAAATGTTCAAGGTTTCTTTCATACCATCCCACCTTCCAGGTGTTTGCAGCTCCTCTAACCTTCCTTCCCTACTCCCTTCCTCTCTCCTCCTTCCTTTCCTCCTACCACTCCTCCTTCTCTCCCTCTCCCCTTCTCCCGTTCCCCTTCCTACTTTCCCTTCTCCTCTCCCCTCCCTTTCTTCCAGTAACCCTGTATTTCATTTTATAATATTTTACCTTCCATTATCTTCATTCTCAAATTTTATTCAAATATACATTTTAATTAGTTATGTATTAATCTATTTTAAAAACAAATTACAAAAATCCCCTTTCCCCTAACCCCTCTCATCCACAGTGTTGCTTCCGGGTTTATCATTCACTCTCCTTCCTTCTAATTTCATCTATATTCGTTTTTTAACCATTTATAAATCATTGACATTGTTGTGAGGAAGGACCATCATGGTTTGTATATATAACTTCAGTCAAAAAGCCATAAAGTAAAACAAAATGACTAAAACACCCCCTTGCCACCAATCAATACCAAGATGAGCAGAGATTAACACTAAGATTAATACTAGACCAACAGTCAAGAAATAAACAATGCTTTCATTAAGGAACTACCAACTCAGACAAACAAACAAACAGCATAGTATACAACAGCCTAATTAAGATTAGACAGATTCTCAGATATGTAGTAGGATTCTTGAACTTATCATCAAGGTGGCTCAGGGTGAAAGTCTTATTTTTCCACAGTAGTGGTGGTGTTACTATAATTGCTAAAGGATTGTCCTGTCCTTATAAGAAATTATTGGTAAATTTCCCTAGAAAAATTCCCAACTCAACTTCTTGGCATTCAGATTGGGTAGAGAATTTTGAAAGCACATTTGTTGCTTAGCTCCAAGATGGAAGTATAATAATCACCTTAGCCTGAACCTTAGTTTCACAATTCATGCCTCATATTGTATCTTAACAAAAGAGATGAAAATGGATAAATGTGTAACTGCCTTTTCCTCCCTGCAGAGCTACAATTTCATTAAGCCTGAACTTTTAGAAATCATATTCTCATAACAAAAGGAAAGAAATATTATCAGGAACTTTTGAAAGGAAATTTGTTTTCTTAAGTTTGAATAAGAGTACTACACTGTTAGAAAGAACATTGCAGCTGGAATCTAGATTCCCCCCCTCTTTTTTTATTTCTTATATTGTCTTGAGACTGTTCTGAAAAAACAAAGAGTTTTAAAAATAATAACAATAACAGGCAGTTAGGCTGCCGTGGCTGGGCCTGGACAGCTATCCTGTGCAGTTCCTATGGTTCTGGGATTACCGTCTTTGGATCAGTAATGACTTAACCACTGTGAACCAACCCAGGCACCTACCATCACTAATGATGAGAAGAAATTAACAAAATTCCACATTGCGTCAGTCATTGCCTGGATCAACAAGGACCATGTCAGATGCTATGGTTCATATGTGCTAATCATTCCCAAGACTAGGGGGCGGTGCTCATCTCTGTTTCAAAGCCGAAGAGCCAGTGCTGTCCCAAGACGTATCCATGATCTTGTGGCCGGTATGACTAAATGCCGAAGGTGCATGGAACGCTGTTACCTTCCCACCAAAGTGGTCCCTATTTTTCTACTTGCATTTTT